>JACGDI010003200.1:571439-590445 GCA_014898725.1 Jacaranda copaia
AGGCACTCCGACGCTCAAGTTAGGTTTCCGGTGAGATGGAGAGTGTTTTGAGAGAATATTATAAATAGTAAATGGGCAAATTCCCTTGAGCGTGGTGGTGTTGGCCTGATTTATAATCTGATAATGACGTGAATTTACCCAAGTGCCCTTGTCAGGTACACTTGGGCTTTTCTCATAGCCGGGGTAGGATAGTCATTTCTGCCCAGATCTCGGGGCTGAGCCACGTGGCGTGATCTCTTGTTTTCCTGGGCAGTACCAGCAGTGGGAGCGCGCCTCTGCCAGAGTTGTTGGCAGAGTTGTCAGGGTTAGTGGGAGCGATTACATTCGTATGCAGTAGTTACATCTGCCGCCACGCATAATCATTGCGTAAAGGTTCAACTTGTCCCATCTGCAACCGGTGGTCGATCCATGTCAATCAAACTTAGATGTAAGTTCGGGAGCGGCCTCCAGGTCGATACGGGTCGACCGCACGGCTTACCATATAGGGTCGATACTAGTCGACCAGTCCGACTTCGCCACTGGGCTATCATCACAAGACTTTGGAAGAGGCTTTCAGGTTGATACGGGTCGACTACGGGACTTCTTATACGGGGTGATACAGGTCGACCAAAGTGACTTGCCTCACGGCTTAGTGGGTTGAATCCTCTGATCTTAGGCTTGTTAGGCCTACTGGGTTATATCATTTCACATTGGGCCTCATGGGCTGTCTGATTTGTAAAAAGGGGCCTCTTGGGCCTGTTGGGCTATCCCATATCACATACAATTTTATAAGCTAAAATATCTCTTAATATTCCATATAACTATGATAAGTAAAATTTATTTATTTTTATTATATACGCTATTAATTTATTGTTTTGGAAATTACCAATTAACATATATTATGTACATGAATAATATAATAAGTAAATTTTTAATATTTAATTCAAAATAAAATATCCATCTCTTATAATTTTCTTTTATAAGTAAATAAAAATGTGGGAATAATTAAATGTGTACTTACTTTTAGTCAAACTTTTTTTTTTTTGTTATCTCACTTCAGTAATTCATGTAAAAATATTTTTATAAATTATTATAAGCAAAAATATTAAAATTAACGTATATAATTATAAAATAGAGTAATTAAATATATTAGAAAATATAAAAATTAGTATCATTTGCTATTTAAGTGGTCATTTATCAAGCTTTTGTAAAATTTTCAACTATGTCAATTATATATATACATATTCCATATAAAAGAATTTATTTCAAATAATTGAAAATAATTTTACATTATTATATTGCTGAAAAACTAAAATAATTAAATTTATGGTTGTTGTAGGAAGTAACTATTTATATTTGAAACAAATTCTTCAACCAAATTAGTATATTCTCTATAATTTTATCTAAAATTATTTTACATATCTAAAAAATATTATTATAAAAATAAATAAAAAAATAAGTTAATATTTATTAAAGCTCATATTTATTACATAATTTCATTACTTCATATATCCATTTAATTTTTGATAGTTAATATTATTAAAGTGAATATAAATTACTAAATATGGAATACATCAATTAATGTGAAAAATAATTTACTTAGCAATGAATTGTTTTATTTTTAATTGTATATACATAATTTTTTGTTGAAGAGAAATAAAATGATTTTCTTACAAAAATTTTATAATATGTAAACATTCAACCAATCAAAACAAACTTAGCGAAGCACATGATATTATATGCAAAAAATTACAATTCTTTCTTATATGCACATAATTAGAAATGGGTAAATCAAGTGCTGATAAATTTAATGAATATTTTATAGAAAAATATATACTATTTCTTCATTCATTTGATAAGAAAATTGAAATAATTTTAATAACTTAATAAAATTATAATATTTTTAAATATTTCATAACATCATATTATTCGATGTATATTACTCAAATATGAAGTATAGACAATTTTTTTACCTAGATGAATTGGGAGAGCTACAACAAAAATAATAGTAAAATAAAAATTTAATATCAAAGATAAATTCTTATATGAATATACAGAAATATTTGAAAATAATTTTGAAAATAAATACATAAAATATAATTAATTGAAATTAAAAAATATACTTCATGCTGATTTTTTAAACTAATATAAAAAATTACAAACCTAAGTTGGCCATAAGAATTGTAATTTTGAAATAAATATTGAGGAAATAATAAAGTAATAGCATTGATAAAATATTTAAATATAATATCAAAATATCTAATTAATTTAAAATAAAAACAAAAAACTAATATAAAAATGTGTTATCAAAAAAATATTAAAAATTTTCTACGAAATAAACTTTAAATTAATTAAAAAGAAAAAATATTTTTTATCTTATGCTAATTAGGGAAAGAGGTCTCACAACTAAAAATATAAAATTATTGTACCATGATAATGTGAAAATAAAATATAAAAAATAATAATTGTAGAATAACAAAATTTACATATAAAATAAATAAAATATTTATCTATTAATCTTGTGATAAAAAAATTTGTAAGATGGAATTTTGTCAGAAGAGTACTTAATATTGTGCTTATAAAATATTTTTAAAATATAAACTTATTTAATGATAAATATGATAATATATATTTTTTGAATTATCTTATGATATAGAAATATATATTGTAATTTTGGATAGCACAACATGATATTTTAGTTATAATAGATAAGATGATCCTATTAAAATAAAATATGAAAATAAATAAATCACCAATGAAATTTTTGTAATTAAATCATAAAAATTTGACATTTGGATAAAATTGCACAAGTAGAATCAAAACTACACAATTAGATAAATACAAAACTGTGCTATATATAATAATATAGACTAGCATTGCTCTCACACTATGCATGGACTTTTTATAAATTCTACATATTAATAATATTGTGCATCATAAATATAATTAAAATATATAAAAATTAAAAAATGATCAACTAATGAGTAAAATAAAATATTACATTGACATATAAAAATTTATTATTTAAAAGGTTGGAATTTGTAAAGGCATCAAATAATATGATGTCTTATACACATGGTACTGTGAAAAAATGAATTTCAAAATTGTTTAGCAAGAAGTCAAAAAAACTTAAAACTTCTAAAGATAAAAGTTTATGAGTAAGATTATAACTTTCTTAGAAGATAGAAAATATTACAACAAAAACTAAAAGATAGTAGCATTAAAAAATTAAAAAAAATATATATGAGAAGTATATATAGAACACAAGATTAATTGGTTTAAAAGTCGTTGAAAAAAACTTAGAAGCGTGGTGTACTAACACTTTAAGATTACTTCAAACTAAAAAGAAAATATCATATATTAGATTGAAAGTTAAAATATATACAATTAGATAATAGTCTACACAATGAATTTAGAAAACAAGTCTTATCTAATTTTAATTTTTTATTAAATCAACCAAGTTGATACAAAACTATGATAGTAAAGATGAAAAAAAAATAAAAAAAATGAAATAAATCATGCCTATTAATGTTAAACATTCAACGAGTGTATTTTTTTATTGATAATATCATCTCATAACTTTTCAAATATATATTGATGACGTGGTATATAAACTTTTTTAAAAAAAGTTAGAATTATATATATTTATACATATATAATTGCATATATGGGAAAAAAAATAAAACTAATAAACTTATAACATTATAAATATTTAAAAAATAAAAAATTCTAAAAATATAAACCAAAATAATAAGTCTAATCCTATAAAATTATAAAACTAGAGACCAAAAAAGAAAGCTTAAAAATTAAAAGGCAAAATTTAATCAATTAACTGATAACTTGATCGAAACAATGGATGAAAAGATACTAAATATAAAATAAATTAAATAAGAATATAAATCAAATGATTGAATTTATCAATGACTAAAGAGAAAATTATAGCTATTAAAAATAAAATAAAATATAAAATATTAAAAACAACGAATATATATATGCCGTCTTGTAAAATTACAAAATTAAATGACCAAAAAGAGAATATAAAAAATAAAAAATAAAATAAATAAAATGATAACTTAAATTAAGTAATAAATAAAAAAGATATAAGGGTAGAGAATTTTAACAAACAAAAGTTAGATGATACATATCCATTGTTTGTTCATTAAAAAGTAGAGAAAAAAAAATGCTAGAGAATTGAGAATATTAATAAAATAACTTTCAAATTACTCACTATATCGTAGTATAAATGTAAATTAGTTATTAAAAATAAGAAAAAAATTATGAAAGTTGTCGAATTATAAAATTCGAATGATCAAGGAATCATTCACATATTAAGAGTAGAAATGAAAAAGTTTTTGTATATAGAATGTAATCGTATTATGGTATTAGAGATAAATAAAGAATGATTTTTTCCAATCAAGAAAATGATTTAAAAAAATCTAGGTACATTTAAATGAAATATAATATCAAATTAATAACCAACAACTAATGAGAATTTTTTAATTTAATTAAAAAACTCAAAATTCTAAAAATTCAGAATTTAAATTTCTGATGAATTTTCAGATAGAATTTTCGTATGGCTGTTACCTTCTAACGGATTCTAGATGGAATTATCGCATGGTATTAATGATTTAATATTCTTAAAATATTTATATCTATTTCACTTTCTGATAAGTATTCCGTCGGAAATTCAGCGAACAGAGAAATTGAAAGCCCCAAGCGCGATTTTTCCTCTCTCTCTCTCTGTCTCTCCTCCGTCGCCACCATCCACCTCCTCCATCTGTCCCCTTAGCTCCAGCGTCGTCGAAGTGCCCAGCCTTGTTGCGTGTGCTCTGCCCTTGACGCCACCATTTGCCACTTGGTTCCGAAGAGAAAGCCATTTCCACCACTCATTGTCATGAGACCACCTCCAGCTGCCTGTTGCCACCAGCGTTGTTGTTGGTACACCACCTTTACTTCTTTTATTATTGTTGTTGTTGTAGTAGTAGTAGTAGTTGTAGTAGTATTTTTATGATATTTTTATATTTAATATTTTATTATGCTAGGAATTGGTTTCAGAGTTTATTATTTCATATGTTTAAAGGTTCAACTTTAGTGGTTGAGGTTCAATTTAATATGTTTATAATTTTATATATTATAAAATTTTCAGAAGCTTAAATTTAAGAAATTAAGAATTAAAAAATTACTCATAATATTGTATTCAATTCATATGTTTCTCAATTCTATTTATTAATTATTTGTGTTAGAATTGAAATTATTTTTAGGACCTAGCGTTTTAATTGAAATAATTATATTTGAAATGAAAGTATGTCTAGAGTTTAGTTTACAAATGAATTGATGTTAGATTTAAACTTATTTTTAAGGCCCAATGTCTTAGTTGAAATTATATTTGAAATGAAATTTTGTTTAATGTTTATTTTAACAATGGAATTATTTTTTAATTTTATATTATATTTATTTATATTCTTATATTGATATATATGTTAATTTGCTATATGTTAATTATGGTTAGAAACATATATATAGAAACTTATTATGTTAGATTATTTCATAAAATTAATTAATATATATTTCTATTTTATACTTGGAATGTATATCATGCAATTAATTCATTATCTTTTAATTATTTTTTAGTTTCATTTGAGCATTGATTCCATCATATTTTTCTGTTGTCCTACTCATCTTGAGGTAAGCAATTTTTATATTTATTTTTAAAGTTAGATATTATTCTTTTTTTCTTTATTAATTGAAAGTATACATTAGGTAAAAAATAATTGGAATTAGTAGTTTAGGATGAAGGATGTGCTTTTTGAGGGAAGGGATAATGATTGCTTGCATGGAGTTATAAAGGAATCAATGTGATCTGAATTAGTTTTTTCATAATCATTCTATGATAAATTTTTGTGTTTGTGGTTTCCAAAAAAAAAAAAAAAATCCTTGGATTATCATACTTATAGGGGAACTCTATGCCAAAATTTTTTTGGGGACGATAACTTCTATGAAAACCCCTATTATAAAACCAATGAGCCAAAATTTTGAATTGATAAATGTTTAATAGTGGAGATCATACCAAAATTTTTTCCGTGCAATGATCTTTCAAAAATATTCCTTGTTGATCCCTAGATGTTGAAATAAACAAAATAAAATTATGCATTCTCTATTTTCATTTGAAATGAATAAAGGACATAATGGATGGAAGTTTACTAAATTGAAATAGAATCGTAAAATATTCATATTGATATAGCAAAACTAAATGATAATAAAGCTATAATAATTAATATGTAAGATAATGATTTTGAAACTCATTCAAAATGAATAAAGGATTAATCAAATATTTGATTTGTGTGTTAACAAATATTTCGACTGGTATAAAAACCACAAGCTAACATTTACGATGCCAAAAATAAGAATAAGTTAACCATCCATACCACAGGGTTAGTTTATCCCTTGTATTAAGCTCTTGTGGTTTTCGGTTTATCTTTGAATCAAATACTGATATGTACACATATATTCAAGATTATGAAAGTTATCTTACAAACCAAATGGATTTAAAACCATTGCACAACCATACAAAAGCACTCTACTTATAATGACAAATAAACATGAGTCCGCCAATCATACAATTCTGTTAACCCAAATAATTTTCTTCTTTAGACGACAAGCTTAGTCATTCATACATTACTTAATATCACCAACAAGACCATTCTAATGATGGTGATGGATATTCCACCACAAAGACTATAAATGTATAATAGGAATTACCGTTGGAATAAGATAGGAGTTTTTGGACGAAGTTGAGGAGTTTATAACTTATGCATATATGTGGCTTACCACAATTTCTAAGAGATGCGATAATTAGGTCTCCATGCAAGCAATGTGAAATGAAATACCTGTTGTTAACACCTAATAATGTTAGGATGAATTTGTACCAAGTACTGTTCAAACCTAATAAACTCCATTAAGCTTATGACAGAATATCCATAAGATTCGATTATCTTATGTATGGAAATGATCAACTCTATCTCTAATCCTTTTGAAATCTAACAATATTTTGCAATGAAAAATATGTTGGAAAAACTTTTGTAATAAGGATTTTTCTGATGGATTCCATTGAAAATTTCTACCAGAATTAGGATTTTGTTTGTAGTGAATATTAATAATAAAATATTTAAAGAAGACATATTCTTTTATCTTGACTTGGATAATATTTAAGTAGAAATTAAAGAAATACATGTTGTTTTAATTTTTTTTTTAACCTATTATGTAATACTTTTTAAGTATTCAACTTAACATATGATCATCTTTTTATTGTAAAGTAATCTTAAAATTTTAGAATTCTAAACTTTTCCAACTATTTTTAACCCGTCAATCTTATGCTTTTTCCTTTTCTTCTGTTTTCATTTTCCAATACATGTAGTTTTTAATTCTTCTTTATATAATATTTTTTATAAAGTGTATCATCTTACACAGATTTTTTTCTATAATTAGATCTATATTTCACGGTAACATTAATATTATATTATTAAAATAATCTAATAAAAAGGATAAACTTAGAGTGTCAAAAGAAAAATATGGACAAAGTGAACTATTATGTTTATTCTTAATATTTTTATAAATATTATAAATGATAGAAAAAAAAGTAAATTGCAAAAGAAAAGTGTGACAGTTTTTAACCTTTCAAGTAAAATTGAAAATCAGAATACATTACTAAAAAAATTGTAAAATGCAATGGATTTTTGCGATGGGAAAATTATAATGCCCCATTCAGGAGGTGCCTACTTCGGGTTGATGTTCTACTCCAATTTATTATACAAATATTTAAATTCAAAATGCACTTCCAAAATTCAATTTCGATTCATAAAGCTACATGGCAACCTAAAGTTTAACAACTCAAGTGATAGCAGCTTAACACTGACCTAAAAGATCATTTTAGAGTACGGAAGCAATATAATTTCAAACTCCAAGTAAACACTACAAGGAGTATGACATATATTCTCATTCTAAAGTCTCATAAATAACAACATATCTTAACTTAAAGTAATACTACAAACCAACATTATATATATGCCAAAAGTTTTTTAGCTGAGTTTAGTCTTGTCCACAGTCTCAAACCCTATAGTCTCTACCAGATGACATCCAAATACCTATCATAAAGCAGTTCTTCTAGGCAAGCCATCAGCCCTCATTCTTAACTTATTCATACCTGTTTGAGAACATTTGAGAAATACATGGGAGGGTGAGTTATGAGGACTCAGTGAGGAATAATGTAAAGCAATGCACAATCTTTCAAGAATCAGAGATTCAACAACAACAATCATTGATAGTTTAGCATAAGAAGAACAAGGTTATGCCAAAAATAGAACAATGAAAGGGGTTAAGCTACTAGCAAATGCTAGGTTGGAAGCTGTGAATGTAGGCTGAATGACCTAATTGACTCAATCGATTTACATCAGGAGGTATTGCCATCAACCAACTCAACCATTTTACTACAGGAGATTTTTCTTTTGGCTCGTTTGCCTGAGACATCAGCCGAATCTAGAATGGGAAATCACTCCAACTTTATTGCTCCTTGAGCAGAGTACAATTTTAAGAATAGCAAACCCAATCATATATGCAAGTTAATAAATCAAATACAACATGCATATCAGAGTATCCTTATGCCCCATAACAGTATAATAACAGTTTTGCTCCGTATAGTAAACAATTAGTTCAACAGCTCGAGCATGACAGCTTAGCAATAACAATAGTTTAAGCATAACAACTTGGCATTAATAGTAGCTCAAGCATAATAGCTTGGCAAGGCATTCAGCCCAACAGTTCTCCTGTACACATCTTTTAGTTTGATCAATCAATCAGTCAATTGCCAACATGGTAGAATAATGAGCTTCACAATACAATTTCAATAAAGCCATCACGGTAAACAATGATAGACAAAATCAATCAAGGAAGCCAACACGGCTAACAACAATATACTATACGGTTCAATCGATGCGATAACATATGAGATACTGAAATGTTCATGGTATCAGAACATGAATAGTTAGTTGTTTCAAAATGGTTTCGTTACACAATTTGACAATGGTATGATTCATAAGCTCATCGATTAGCAGCGTTCAATAAACGACAATTAAGATAATAAAACTTCACAGGGTTCAGAAAACAACAATAAACAATAATGATAGTTAAGATAGTAGAACCTCATAGGGTTCAGAAAATAGCAATAAATAATAATCAGATTAGATGTCAAGCAATAAAACCTCATAAGGTTTGGCAGTTAATCAATATCAATAATGATAGCAAAGACATGTATTAGATCAACAGAACCTTAAAGGGATCAATCACAATAACATTGCTTTACTTAAATGAGAACCATATTGATGGATTCTCACAGGGATCTACAATCAATGAATAGCTGTGATCAAAACAATAACCCAAAGTGGGAGCCCTTACTTTAATTTTCATAGAAAAAGGCTATCCTCGTCTTATTGTTCGTTAGATCCCAGCTCTTTGTCACCTAATCAATAAATGAATTTACTATCAAAATCCTCATTTTGACCTTACAACCATAATCAAACAGATAGCATTCTACTATCGATCGTTTTATTATTAATACTGTATTTTAGGGTTTAGCTTCAATTTTATTGAGGGTGACATACCAAATACACCATTAATACTGAAATATTTATGGAAATCATATTTGTTCCAGTAAAAAAATATAATCAAATCCTTAATTTATACAATAACCTTGCAACGTTACAGAAAATTGGTTATAATAAGCCAACTATCTTTAATAAATCTAATTTTTGTCACTTAAATTGAGGTTACATAAAATTAGGGTTTTAATCCCTTAATAAACCCAATTCACTCAAATTTATCACACGATAATATAAATTCGAGTTCACTAAACTTATAATGGTACATGCGTGACCTAATTCTTGGTTCTGTATGATTTCAATTAACCCAATTATTGCCACTTAGGTTCCAAATTCATAAAACAAGGGTTTCTCCACCTAATTAACCTAATTAATCAAGTTGATTATGCGATATGAAAAAATTCAAGTCCATTAGCTTATGTAATCGTTTGCATGTCTCAATGTTTTTGATTAAATTGTGTGTATTCTTTCATTTGTACAATACATCGTAAGGTTTGGAGGCTTATACATACACATGCTTACAACTTTGACACAAGTTTCTAATTTTTACCCAATATCTTTTTAGCGATGCTTTGAAGGCGTGATAGCTTGCGTGCACGTAATCACTACAAAGAGATGACCAAACTATTTTGTTGCCGCTATCGCCCACCACTACCGGAGTTGGCCAATCCTACCACCAAAAGAAGCATTTTAGCTCAAGGAACCAAACCCCTCAACTAATTTTTCTAATTGCTATCGAATTGAAGCTTAATTGATTGAAAAACTCTATTGATCCGCTGCACCCCGCTGTGCTGATTTTCTTCAATTTCGCTGCTCCAATGGCTATTTTCTAAAATTGAAGGCTTTTACACTATTCTTGAGTTAAACCTATCAAAGCCCAATACTTAGCTATGAGTTTTTGTTGCCAAAAACCTACAACCCGTCACCTTCAAAGCTCACCACTGTCAAACTCAATTTCTCGGTGAATTACTGGGTGGTTTTACAAGAAAAAAGTATGGTTGAGATCCTAGGAGTGAGGGGAAGAGTTTGGTAGGGTTGGTTTTCCATTTCGGCCATTGCCAGTGGAGTTCACCGGAGAGAGAGATGATGGGTTTCGATGAAGGAGAAGATAGAAATGGGGGGTGAAATTGAAAATTCCATATTTATAGAATTGATCTTTTCTTAATAACAAATTAACCCCTAACAGTTTTAGGTTAGATTTCGATTAGGTCTAAAAGTTCTGATTAAATTCAATTGGTACCCAAGCTTGTTGGTCTTCCACATTAGCCCCTCAAATTCTAAAGAATTACCAAATTAAGTCTCTCCTAACCACTCATTAACCTACAAAACTTTCAAAAATTAAATAAAACTTAATAAAAACTTATAAAAATATTAGTAAATAAATAATACCAATAATATGATTTCTAAGGGTGTTTTAGCTCTCCCACCTAAAACTAATCTGGTCCCCAAAATTTCATCTTCAACTTGAAGACTTTGGTTAAAACTGGCACATAAACGGATCTTAATCCTTGGTTACTTTGATCGAATCATTAACTCATCCCATTGTTACAATAACATCATCTAATTCTTAATGATGTTTGTTTCACTAAGATCATTAAGAATCTCTTCTTTCTAGTTCCCCAACATATCCATTCTTACTATAGCACATGGTGCCACCTTATTTTTTTTGGGTTGTCTAGAATCCCAAAATCACGGTTTCATTATTCATTGTCACTTTAAGTTTTCTCTTGATTTCCACTATTAAACTTATAGGAAATAAGTTGAACTATCTTAATAACGAGTTTTAAACTTGCTTGGTGATCCCATAAAAACATTGAGCATCTCATGCTTCTTTTCCATAAGGTATTCCTTATGCATGTCATCACATCTCATTTCTATGCCCAAAAGATTGCTAATTTCACCATAATTGAGAACATGCTTGATATGGGATAACCTAATAGGCCCAACATCGAGTGAGATAGCCTAGGAGGCCCAACATCAAGTTTGTTTGGTTGACCGATATTGACCTCACTTGGTAGGGTCCGCGGTCGACCTGCATCGACCTCAAGACCACTCCAAGTGTTTCGATAGTCAGGTCTGATCGACATGTAGTCAGGTCTGGTCGACATGTATCAACCTCAAGACTCACTCCGACATTGACTCAGATCTCTGCTATATTTATTAGTTTGACAGGTTGCATGTCTCTACATTAATGACGCATGACAACCAGTACAGCCGCTGTCACCAACTCTACCAACCCTGCCACCACCTTTGGTAGAGAGGCGCCTCCAGAGGTACTGTTCATCCAGGAAAATAGGAGATTTAGCCACTTGGAATAGTACTGGAATCTAGAAATGGAATGACCACCAACTCCCTGGCAAAGACAAAAGTCAGTATACTTGATAAGGGCACCGAGTTAAATCACGCCTGGAAAGGGCTATAAATATTTCAGACTCAACTACACTCAAGGTAATACCCAATACGCTGTAAGCCTTATACACTTTCTGTATTTTGTTCGATCTTTACATCTCGACCAGAACTAACTTGAGCATTGGAGTGCCTTAGTTGGGGGTACCTTAGCTAGTTTAATGTGTATTGTGGTTGTAGATCTTAGACTGCGAAAGATATATAGCTTTGAGTACTCAACCTCCCTGGTCGAATCTATCCTAAACACTATCCTTTCACTATACGTGACTTTCAGCCGCATCAATTTTGGTGTTGTTCATGGGAAATCATTGAGATTGCAATGAGAAAAATGGTAAACATAAGCAGAGCAGTATCCGAAAGGGAGGAGAACAGGAGGTCCACTTCTCCACCTCTTCCAACCCCCAGTAAGGTACACATGCTCTAGGCACCGGCGCCCCTCAGGAGCAGGTAGTGATGTTCACCATGCCCTAGTTGATGCAATTGATAAGTAAGCCAATTTCAGCTCAAATATCAACCTAACTATCTGCTGCTCTGAATAAGCATACTATAGTGCCTGCTCCCGCCGTCAATGCAACTTTGCAGTCGCCCATCAAGCGCAAAGTCAGTCTTAGATGCCCGTAGAAAGAGATAAGACGTCCAGAAATGCAGGAGGAGGTGGCGGACTCGATAGATCACGCCAGACCTAATTGAGCCATACAGTGCGATAAGGTTGAATGCTCTAAACGTGACTATCGTGAAGAGAAAAGAGAGTCTACAGACTTTGTGCATCAGCCCATTCGAGCCTTGCAGCGAGATAGGGCTGAGCGTCTTAGATTGGGTCTTGACAGAATGCCACCCAAGCAAATTGGGATGAGTGGAAAGAAGTATCCCATCAAGTCCAGTAGCTGAACAGATGCCTTGATGAGATTTTGAGAAAAAATACTGACAGAGCACCAAACTTGGAGGCTCCTCAAAGATCTCATCAGGAGAGAGGGTCTCCATTCATTCAGGATATCATCGACGAGCACATTATCGTGGACACCAAAGTCCCTATCGGTCTGCTGAGGTACAATGGTTCTATCGACCCCAATGAGCATCTTATACAGTTTGAGCACATGATGCAGCTGCACGGACACAATGAATACATCCATGCTAAGATGTTGGTGACCACTTCCAAGGCATCGTACTAGACTGGTTCGTGAAGCTTGAACCATTATCATTTACTCCTATGAACAGCTGTGCGACAAGTTCTTGCATCAGTTTGCCAGCAAAAGGAAGGCTAAGCTCCCTCATACCTACCTCCATACCGTCAAGCAAGGCGAGGGTGAGTTCCTCTGTGATTTCTTTACTAGATTTAACACGGAGGTCCTGAAAATAGATAATCCTAGGATTAAGTTCTTAATTAATGTGTTGTTCTTGGGGCTCAGGCACAAAGAATGCGCCAATGCTTTGGTGCGGGAATAGCTCAGGTCGATGGAGGAGCTGCTTGACCTAGTAGAAAAGTATATGACATAGGAGAAAATAAACAAGCTCAAGTTCAGATCCTCCAAATTCGAGAAGAAAAAGAAGAAGATAGATGACCAGAAACAAAAAGAGTGAGGTAGATCTCTGATCAAGCGCTTTCATAACTATATGCCATTGAACATCTTGAGGAAGGAGGTCCTGTACACCATCCAGCATGATAACCTCCTTAAAAAGCCCAAAAAGCTGACGGAGACTAAAGCCATGAAAAAATTAAAGAAATATTGCCATTTCCACAAACAGAAGAGGTATGACACAGATGAATGCTTCAATCTTCAAGATGAGATTGAGAGATTGATCGGGCAGGGCCACCTCAAAAAATACATAGTCGTAGATGCCCAGATTGAAGGGGGGAAAATTGATCGAATTTCCCACAAAGAAAGGTCAGTTAGCCCCAGAAGACAAGATAAAGGTAAAAAGCCCACCTAGAAAGATTGCCCACCCATTAGAAGGGTGATTAACATGGTTGTAGGAGGTCCCACTGGTGGGGACTTTAAGTCCACTTGGAGGCAAACACAGAGGAGGCTCGAGTCCAAGAAAGCTTCACCTGTTGAGATAACATTCCACCTCACAACAAGCGTAGAACCTATTTTATTTACTGATGCTGACCTAGCCCACCTCGAGGGCAGGAATATTGATCACAAGATAGATTGCTTGATGGTTATTTCTATGGAGATCGTGAACTTTGAGGTGCGCAAGGTTCTGATCGACAACAGCAGCTTGGCGAATATCATCTTCTTATCTACCCTAAAGAGGATGAACATGGGCAAGTTGAAGTTTAAGCCTATGCGCACGCCACTGGTCGATTTGGGGGGTCAGAGATCATACCGGAGGGGTCGATCGACTTATCCACATCTTTTAAAGAGGCTCATCGAAGGAGAACATTAATGCTGAATTACCTTATGGTTGACGCCCTATTTACCTATAATGTCATCATTGGCCGACCTACCCTTAATGACTTTCGTGCCATCGTGTCTACTTATCATTTGAAAGTCAAGTTTTCAATTCCAACTGGCACGGGCGAGCTTTTGTGCAACCTGAAGGAGGCATACAGATGTATAATATCTCGATCGAGTCAACTGAGCAAAAAACTTAACCACAGCTGAAGACTTTGGGGGATTCCTCTGTAGCAAAACCTGAAGAGACCTAGGTCGGCAAGAAATAAAAGTTGAAAGATACTAGAGTGGAGCCTGTCAAGGAGTTTAAGACTATTGAGCTCAAATAGGACAACCCCAAAAAGACAACCTGTATTAGAACAGACTTGGCCCACACTTGGAGTATCTCATGGTCGATTTCTTGAGGAAAAATATCGATGTCTTTGCTTGGAAGGAATTTGACTTGCAAAGGATCGACTATAATATCATTATGCACCATCTCAATACTGACCCCTCATATAATTCGGTTAGGCAAAATACAAAGACGTTCAATGCTAAGAGGACGCAAATCATCAAAGAGGAGGTTAGAAAACTCTTAGATGCAGGGTATATTGTAGAAATTCAGTATCCCTCTTAACTTTGTAATGTTGTCCTAGTCCCAAAAACTAAGGTACAATGGCGGATGTGTAATAATTTTACTGATTTGAATAAAGCATGCCCCAAGGATCCTTACCCTCTGCGTCAGATAGAATTACTAGTCGATTCAACTGCTGGGTGTGAATTGTTAAGTATGATGGATGCATTTCAAGGCTATCATTTGATCTTTATGGCACCCGAGAATAGGGATAAAACATTTTTTGTTGTTCTTAATGGGTTATATTACTTTCTTGTCATACTATTCAATTTGAAAAATATCGAGGCAACTTATCAGCAGTTAGTCAACTGTATGTTCAAAAATGAGATTGAAAAATCGATGAAAGTTTACGTCGATGACATGATAGTCAAGACAGAAAAAGCCTAAGACCACTTGTTCGACCTCAGTCATACTTTTGGGATATTGAGGGCATTTAGATTGAAGCTGAACCTAAATAAATGCACATTTAGGGTCCAAGGAGGAAAATTTTTGGGCTATATGATCATCCAAAGAGGCATTGAGGCAAATCCATAGAAAATTCAAGCAATTTTAGATGTCATCCCTTCGAGAACGATTCGGGACATTCAGAGGTTGGTAGGGAGAGTCGTGGCTTTGGGAAGGTTCATTGCGAGATTGGCCAACAAAAGCCTTCCCTTTTTCAAAATTCTCATAAATGCCAGAAAGATGATTTTTCAATGGATGGAACAGTACGATCAGGCACTGATCGAGTTGAAGCAGTACTTGGCCTCACCCTCGATGTTGGTAAAACTCAACCTAGGAGAAGTACTTTAGATATACTTAGCAGTCTCGAAAGCGTTGATTAGTTCAGTACTGGTATCAACCCGGGATGACAATCATTGACCAGTCTACGATTGCAGTAAGTCACTCAACGGGCCAAAACATAATTATTTGGAGATTGAGAAATTCATGTTAGCTTTAGTTACCGCTGCTTGGAAGCTGAGACCATACTTCCAGTCTCACTTTATCATAGTGCTAACAAACCAACCGTTGAAGCAAGTGTTGGTGAAGCCCGATACATCAGGCAGATTAACCAAGTGGGTGATCGAGCTTGGGGAGTTTGATGTCAGTTTTCAACTTCGAACGGCCATCAAAGAGCAGAACTTGCCGACTTCATTGCAGAGCGAGTCGACTTACTTGACAAGAGTATCCTAACCCCTTTTGTTTGAACTTTGCACGTCGATGGGTCATGACCACATTTGGGGGCAGAATTGGGGTTGCTCTTCGCTCCCCAGATGCTGAGGAGTATGATTTTGCAATCAAACTGGATTGTATAGTCACAAACAATGAGGCAGAGTATGAGGCCTTACTGGCAGGAATAAGGATAGCGTTTAAGCGTGGGGTCGAACACTTGGTTGCAATTACAAACTCCCAGTTAGTGGCAGAACAGGTTGAGAAAAATTTTGAAGCCAAAGAATAATTGATGACCCAATACCTGGTCGAGGTAAAGAGGTTGCGACAACCGTTCAAAAGATTTACTCTCAGCTAGGTCCCTCGATCTGAAAATGAATGGGCAGATGCCCTATCCAAGTTTGCCAGCTCCATCAAAGGAACAAGAGATAAGAAAATCACATTTTTGGTCTCAAATAGGCCGTCAATTGCACTCTTTGATGAAAATCTTATAACAACTATTGAGGAGACGATTGTTTCTTAGCAGACCCCAATAAAACTATATTTCAGCCAAGGCACTGTCCCCGATGATAGGAATGAGGCTCGGTGCCTTCGAGGTCAAGCCTCCAAATTTGCTCTCAACAAGCACGATCAATTATACAAGAGATCTTTCGTCGGACCCCCTTTGAGATGCTTGGATTAGGATCAGGCGTTGGAAGTGTTATAGGATGTTCATGCTGGCATGTGCGGCAACCATTCTGGAGGAAAGTCCCTTACCCACAAAATAATCAGATATGGGTATTTTTGGCCAACATTATTGAAAAACTCATTGGATTTCGCACGCAAATATACATCATGCAAGTCCATTCCAACTTATTGCACCAGCCAACCGTGCCGATGATTAATGTCCTGATTTCCTAGCCATTTGATCAATGAGGAATTGATATAGTGGGCTCTTTGTCGAGATCAATAGGGCAATAGAAGTTTATAATCATAGTCGTTGAATATTTCACCAAGTAGGTTGAAGCTGAGGCTGTCCCTAAGATAACAGACGCGACCATAAAAATTTTTATATGAAAAAATATCATTTGCCATTTTGGCCTGCCTAAGGTACTTATTTCAAATAGCAGCATTCAGTTTCAGAGTAAAAGCACAAAAGGTTGGTGCGAGGCCCTAGGGATTGCACAATATTTTACGTCGGTGGGTAATCCTTAGTCGAATGGTCAGATCGAGGTGACTAACCGGACTATCCTTGACCAATTGAAGACCAGAATTCAGGACACCAGGGCAAACTGGGCAGATAACCTACTCAGCATGCTATGGGCTTATAGGACAACTCCCCGAATAGCCACCGATCATACCCTTTATGACCTAGTGTATGGGTCAAAAATAGTTATACCTTCAGAATTGATCCAACATACTGCTCGATTCATCCACTTCCACCCACTAAGAAACACGTCAGAGAGTAAGCTGGATCTCAAAACTATCAATCAGTGTCGACAAGAGGCTTACAATACTATACAACGCTATAGATCAAAGATGACCCAGAACTATAATAAAAGGATCAAAGAGTGTTGTTTTAACATTGGGGATCTTGTCCTTAAGAAGGTGGAGGTCTCCAAAAATGTGGGCAATCTCGAACCAAAGTAGGAAGGGCCATACTTCGTTATCAAAGTTGCAAAGCACAATGCCTACAGGCAACCAAATATTTTCCACATTATCACAACAAAAATCAAAAGCTATGCATGGCACAACATGATGTAAATGAAAGAGAAAATATGCCTTTATTCATAATTCTCTAGCAAGTTACAAAAAAAAAAGAAAGAGACAAAAAAGGCTGGTTCAGTTCTACTTTAGTTCTGGCCCGGCTCTTCTTGCCTGCCTTTAGTCCAATCTAAGTCCTGCTCGGGCGCTGCACAGACGAGCGGAGAGACTACTTGCAGAGGTTTAGAAGGTCCCGAGAAGTCATCCATAAAGTTAGTCGACCGCAACATGTACTGCGCCAGGTCGACCTCTTTATCCTTTAATTGGGCTACGAGGTCCTCTGTGAATGCAAACTCAACGCATATTTGCTCTAGCCTGGTATCGACCTCAATCTTCTTCTTTTGTGCCTCAGACAACAACGCATCGAGCGCAGCAGCAGTAGGTTCGCCCTCTGGAGCCTACTCGGCGCTGTCTTTCTCTGGCTCAAGATAAGGCTCCAGTCTCTCGTTTAGCATGAAGCTCATGCGGCTTCTATCCTTAGCACGAAAAGTATAACCCAGGTGCTTCAGCTATTTGATGGCCTTGTGATATGCTTCACGAGCATCGTCAAGTGATGCAACTGCATTGGTATCTTGAAAGGCGATGCTCACCATGAACTACTCAATAGCCTCGTATCATACCACAGGCAAATGTTGGAGAAAGGCCTCTCTGGCTTGGCTGGTCACCTCCGCATGACCTCAGGCCTGACTAAAACTAAAGCTAACCTATAGGTTGAGATGGGCTTTCTTGATAATATTATCTATTCGGCTTCGGTCCTTGACGGCCTGGACTAATTGTTGATCCTTTGAGTCGAGCTGCTGTTGGAGGTTGGCTATTTTCTTGTTCAACTACTCGACCAGGAGTTGGGAAGACTCGAGCTGTACCTTTAGCATTTTCATCTTTCCTCTCGCCTCCAATCTTCCTTGGTAGCCAATGCCATCTCGGATCGCCAATACAGATTGTAGCCCAACTGTCCTATTTAAAACACAGCAATGTCATCTTCAAACTAATGTGCACATAAGAGGAAATGTTATAGTCGAGCCTATCGATCTCATACTTACCACATTACAATAATTGGACATCGCCTTCAT
>JACGDI010003206.1:0-12528 GCA_014898725.1 Jacaranda copaia
TACTAAAATTAGGTTAAATGGGCAACAAATAAGAAGTAGGGGTAGTGTGCATGATTTTGGAAAATAAAATGTGTATTTTTGTATATTTTTTTCACATGGGTTTTTTTTGGCTTATTTTGATTATCACAAGGGGATTATTTGCAACTCTCCCCATCTTAAAATTTTTTTTAAGCCCGTATTTTTTGTTTGCCATTACAAGCTAGTATATAACCACATTATGTATTTTGATGTCCTCTCAAGCCATCCTATCAACACTCAGAGAATATAACATTCACTAATTATGGAAACTCAAATTGTAATAAAAGGTTTGCCAAAGGCCTCTAAGGGAGAATTCTACTATAAGTACATGGTGTTTAGCTATTTTTTGTACTATTGTTACATATATTAGTAAAGTTTATATGTTTGTACTATAAGTTGCTGCTACCCACATTTCTTGTCAAGCTACTATCTAATATAAGGGAAAGGTGACTATTGCTAATGTGATAGCAAGGGAAAAAGGAAGTGGAAGAGGAGTTTATACTTTTGGAGAAAAAATGCTACAAAAATAAGAGTAAGCATTAAAGGAAAAGAAAGGCTAAGAGAGAGAGGAAAAAATAGATGAGAAGGTAGGGAAAGGATTATGGAAAGTTGAAAGGGAAAATTTAATTAACCCCTATGAAATAGGGTTATCATGATTTAACCTAGTGAAAAAAAAATTTAAACAAACTACTTTTCATTTTTACAATCAAGCAAGAGACCACCTTATGGGTGTTAGTGCAACTTACGCACGCGTATATGGGAGTTTTTAAGGTTTTTTACATATAAAAAACTATTATACCCCTAATATCAATCGTTGGATATTTTTGGCAAAATCAATGGTATGGTTAAATCATTTTATTAAAAAGTATGAAAATATATTTATTAATAAATATATTATATTTTATAATATGTATATGTATTACATATATGCATACTTATATATATAAACATATATATTTAATATTACTAAACCCTAACCCCCTACCTTTCCCTCCCCGTCCCAACCCTGTGGATGCTGCTATGGCAAAATAGCTAGCCATGGCCAACCCCTTAAAAATCGGTGGCCATGGCCACCGCAAAAAAGTGGTCTTAAAAATCAGCATCCATAGCTATCACGAGAAAGGACTAGCCATGTCCAGCCCTTTAAAAAATAGCGGCCATGGCCATTGTGAAAAAACTAATATATATGTACATATACATGATCTATATATGTATGTGTAGAAAGTGCATATATCATTATTATATTTTTGGAAAAAAAGAGCCGTTGGCCACCATGGTGAGATGTGGCCTGGTATGGTGACAAACGGTCAGGCTTGGCTAGTTTGTGGGTTGCCATGGTAGCCATGAATAGTTTTGGGGGGTAGAGGAGTGGGGATGGGTTGGGGGTAGGGGTGGGTTGTGTATAATAATATTTTTATATGTATACATATATACATATTATATAAATATAAATATATTTTTCATATTTTTTATAAATATATAAGTATGATTAATCTAGACCATTCACTTTTAAGAATCAAACGGTTGATACAAGGAAGGGAGGAGTTAATAAAATAAAGAAAAAAGAAAGATAAAAGATAATAAATAAAATAAAAATAAATTATTATTTAAAATTTAATTTTATTTGAGGGTAATTTGGTCATTTAATTGTTCAATGCATAGCAAACAACATGAGGGAGGTGGTGAGCTACTTTAGAAAACACATGAAGATTTATTAGTTACTTTTTTATGACAAGATGGTAACTTGTTCCTTTCAAATTTCATAAGGAGGTTAAAAGATTTTTGGCCAAAGCAAAAATGGTCCACTATGTGAATTTTGGTAATTGAAATGTGTTAAGGTTCTCAAACATGACTTGAATATATGGAAAACTTGCGTCCTTTTATTATTTTCCCATTTCATATGATCCATGTTCTTATCTAACAAGTATATGTGCATGTGTTGGTGAGAATAACAATTGAAGGAGTGTTAGATCAATTGTTATATATAGAAAAATTCAAAGTGGTTAGAAATTTTGGAAAGAAAATTTGGAGACATGTGAATATTGGATAATGTTTAGATCATGAGTTGAATGGATATGTATGTCAACAATTCCTTGAATATATTGATTTTTGTTGTATATATTTTTTTTATTATTTTGATATTTATTTTGAAAATTTAAATGATATTGTTCTTAGAATTATAAATTACAATATGAATATTACCAACGTGAGAATATTATTATGTCATGATCAACGTAAAACCTTTTGAGATTGTATAAAATGGATTGTTCTTATTTATTTTTGAAGAAACAAACTAGGATAAATACAAATAATTTTCTTTGCCATTGTTCTACATCATTATATTACACAAGACTAAGAGATATGTATTGTAATAAGTAATGGTCCGCCATTATATAACATTTTAGAAAGGTAAATTAACCCAAAAAGATCAACTATAGCAAAATAGGAAGTCGATAATCTACATGTAAGGGACCAATATCCCTTTGTGCAGCAATGACAAATAGGTCCTAGTGGATGTTTTAAGGTTTCTTTAATTAAAAAGGAATTGACACCATCCCATAGCTGGACAAAATAAACTTAACTCCAAAATAAATATGAGAGAATAATAAATGTCGATTATATTGATCATATGCCTATAACTCAACTCCAACCATAAATTAACAAATAAAAATATGTCCACTTTGTATATACTTAAATATTTTACTATAAAGTTAATTAATACAATCTCAGTATGGTGTAATTACAAGTACACTCCCTATGGGTTGGAAAATTATATTTATCTCCCCTAAGGTTAACTATTGACTAGGAAATGTCAAAAGGCCAGCTATATACCTTCATTTATTTATAAAAACCCAAAAATGATTGAAAAGGCTAATATGCCCCTCTGTATATCAAGAACATAAAGGGACATCTTTCGCGCCCCTATTAAGTACATAAATGGACATCTTTTACATGCCATTCCTTTCTTCTCCTTTCTCTTGCAACTCATTCCTCTCTTCACTGCTACTTCTTTATACTTTGGTATGACTTGTGAAATCTAACTGAAAAGCATACTCTTTTCATTATTCGCTATGCTAAGAACATTATTGCCAAAATTTGAAAAGATTTGGTGTTTTCATGTGCATGATGTGATGTACAGATACACCCATCCACTCTTAAAAAACACATAATGGCATGTAAAGTGACACCAATCTAGTCTTACAACCTTTTCTCCTTCTTTTAGTGTTGGATCAAGTTACTTTTAGTGAAATATTGCTTTACAGTTTAGTGGTCTTTGATTTCAGGGAGATAGATCTTCTTTTTCTTCGATAAATGTTCCTTCTTTGGTTTCTAACAAAATCTTAGGTTCTTGATTGTGTATTTGATGAAGGGAACATATTGTTTGCTTGATATTGTATTATTTACAAAAACCTGCAATTGTTGACTAGTTACACCAAGTAAAAACTCTTACTTTTATGCATATTGTTTCGATTACTAGTATTCATTTATTTCTTTGTGGTTTAGGGTTTGGGAAATTATGGTTACTTGTATACATGCCACCTTATGAATGGCCTTGATTTATTGAGATTTATAGTCTCTTGATGTTTTGTGATGTACATGAATTTTGCATGAAACGTTGTAATGAACTATTTTCGTTCTTGTATTTATGTGATATTTTGATCATTATCTAATTCTTTTCCATTTGATGTTTTACTTGATATGTGCAAAGAAGTGGTTGATATTATTTACTTTTCGGGGATATGCCTATGCTAAAAAATATTTGTTTAGATAGTTATAAGTTAAGTAGACTTACTTTTAAGTCATGTGCTTGGTATAGAAGGAATGGATTTAATCTATAATTTTAGTGTTAATGGTAGTGAAGATAGAATACATATTCAATTTTTGAGAGAAATTTTAAAAAAAGGCAAGAGAATTGATTATATGTTAAACAACATGCAAGAGAAAATGTTTAAAGGGATAGTGGAGTTGAAAAGGGTGGTGGCAAAGGATAAGAAAGCATCAGTAAGCACGATAAGGAAAGCAGAAGGCAACAGTGAAAGGAGTGAAGAATGATGAGGACAGTAGTAAGGGAGAAGAAAAGGGTGAAGGCAATGATGATGAATTAAGGACAATGAAGTTAAGGATGGAGATGGTGAGGATTTTAGGAATGAAAAGAGTGATGCACAACTATTAGATTATGAATCTAATAACCATTGTGAAGTAAAGAACTCTTCAGATGAGGACATATAGATGATCCATTATGTGAGCGTATGGACATGGATGAATTTGAAATTCTCAAAAATCCTACTGACAAAATTAAGCTTGAAGAATGTGTGGCGTTTGCCAATATTTATGCCTTTAGAGAAGCTTTGATAGAGTAACAACTTACTTAGTTTTGTTTTCATTTTTCATTTCGGCATTTTCAAAATTTGAAAGGTTAGTAAGAGAAATGAGTTGAAAATTAGTTTGCATTAGAATAATTTGTTGAAAACTGATGAATTATATGGGGTTTAGTAGATTGCAGGTGAAGAGAGATAGTAATAATAAAATAGAGATAGAAGATATATAGGTTATTGGAGAATGTGTTTTTTAGATAAAAATGAGTTGGAATTTTTGTGAAAATAATAATAAGTTGTTAATAATTCATTTTCAAGTAGTGAAAATATGTGAAAATGTGTAAAAATGAATTTGAAAACATAAACAAACATGCTTTTTAAGTCATAGGAAAGAGTTATGAGTTGCAAAGGCTTAAAAGTGAGAAGAATAGAGTTGCACCCAAGTGTAAAGTAGCTAGTTGTCCTTGGAGAATTCATGCATCTCCATTACATAATTCTCTTACCTTTCAAATTAAGATAACAGTAATTGAACACACTTGCATTAGAGTTGGCAAGACATTAGAGTTAGCAAGATTGAGGAGGCTAGTTCTAGATGGATGTCTAGCAAATTTGTTAACGTTTTGAGAGAAAACCTTGAGATGAATTGTAGATGTTTCACGAATAAAATGGAAAATATAAACAATTCAGCAATACCCCTAAAGAGAAGCACATTAACAACAATAACTCTAGTGAGACCCCTAGGGGGCTCATAAAAATTATATATGTGGTAAGTTCCCTAAGGGGCTCATTGTCAAGTCTGTATTCTACTACTTCTCATCATGGCAAAATCCTGAGAATAAGTCAAAAAAGCGAAAAGGGGTTAAATATGCCACAACATACGAGCAACAGCAAGATAGAAAAAAAAACATGTAAAAGTCATCCAAATGACAAAGTGTAGAAAAGATTGCCAAATTGCTAGAATTATTATAGCAAAAAAGAGCAAAGTACAACAGAACGAAAAATATGTTTATATATCTACCAGCACATGTCTTACACTTGGTCACCGAAATAAAAATCAATTAACGTACTACTTATATGAAATCAAAATAAAATAGTCTTCAACAAAAGACAAAGGGAAAGATAATCATAACACCAAGTCTAAGTCTTAATATACTCATGTGTCGATTTCTCTATCATAGCATTAGCACTAGCCTCCGAAGCTCTTCTAGAAGCTCCAGTAGAAAGGTTGACCTAAATGTTAGGATCACACAGCAGCAAATCCTCTAGAGGGTATCACTTAGTCTCATTAAACATTTAGTAACAACGTTAGATGGTGTACTCATAAGATCATAATAGCTTTCACCTCGACTGCCTCAAAGAACTCATTAGAGCTCTTGACTTTTTCATTGCGTCTTCGTGTGCAATAGACATAAGTGCCTTCCCAACAAGAGACTTTAAGAACTTGTTCTAAATCTTTACCTCCTTCATATACTGCACTTTCAACTACTTATGCTCCTTCAATAACTTCACAAACTCCTCACTCTTTTAAGCACGTTGTTAAGCGAGTCATGTAGCCTCATCCTTAAGTTGTGCTGTCATTATTGCAGTTCTCTTTACTTGAAGAAACGTGCACAATTAAGTTCCAAACTTACACAAAAAATAGTAACAAAATAATCAAATGACTTAGCATAACTACGAAGATAATACACAAAACAAAATAAGCTAAGTAAGGAGATAAATGCTTACTCGAGCTAAGTCTCTATCACTGAACTTAGTTAATTGGTAAGAGTAGAACATCTCTAAGTTCCCTCAATTATACTCACTATCCTCACTCCAAAGGTTGTTTATGTTGAAAGCAATATCTTCAACATCCTAATGTGGATCAATGCCACCACTTCGACATAGATTGTAGCTAAATAAACATTGACTTCGAATATGTACCTCTATAACTAACTCCCAAGCACGCTTCTCAGCTAGTCTTAACATTATTGCCACAAAACTATTGGCATTGTAGAAGAATGCAAAGCATGAGCCTCATTAGAACACCATTGTGTTGAGGGCAGGGAGGTTTAGATGCAACGAAGCTAGCGACTCCCCACAACACTGATCCACTATGCGTCTCTCACAAAAACCTCCATCGATTCTCCTAGTGTGGATTCTCACCAAATCAATTTTCTTTTCGGTTAATAACATGTATATTATATTAAGTTCCACAATCTCATAGATAATTAAGAAAAATGATACAAGTGCTAAGGAGAAAACAAAAACTGCTTGTTATTGCATGCTAAAAACAATCACAAAATTAACTAAGTATCCTCAGAAAATATATAGGTGATATCAAAAGAAGATCTAATAAATATTAACTCCTCAAAATACTAACCAAATTCATGATGAACCATACCCAAACACACTAATAATGGCAAGCTACTCAAAATATAGGGAACTCTGATACTCTTATCTTAGATGAAGAAAAACCTACTCATTGAAAAGCCCTATAAAAGAAGGGTATTTAAGAACTTATAACTTAACCTAGAAAAAATTTAGAAAAAAGATCCTTTTAGTACCTTCTACACCCCCAAACAAAGAGTAAAAGGTATTTAAAGAGGTATGAAGATTCAATTCCCTAAAGTGGTAATGGAATCCTACAAAATATGCAAAGGAATTCAAAGTAAACTGATTGAAACATATTCTAGAGATCCTAATCATTTCCAAAAATATGGGGTCAAGTGGAAGAGAGAACCCACAACTAAAGTAACCAATGAAAATAGTGAAGTACCTTGAAAAAGGCGATACAATGTTATCCTCTAAAGAAGGAAGGGCTAACTCCTGAGAACTTCTAACTCTCCCAATAAACTTGAACAAGGTACTTCATCAATACTGGCAAAACCACTAATGATATTACGAGCATCATTGGACCCTTTCTCAAAAGAATCATTTTCTCCGAACTTAGACTCATGTTGAACTTAAATGATGCAAATGAGTTAGAAATGAAACACTGATTTGTATGCCCTTAAGGTGCAACTTCATTTCCAAGGCCAAATTAGATGATGCACCAAAAGACGAGATCACAAACTCAAAAACACAACAATATCACAAGGTGAATGACCTTTGCAAAATCAAACAACCTTGACATGATTGTGACCATGGCCACCCAAAATAGCATCAACTAGAACAGTCACTCGTGCCAGCAATACCCTATAGGAGTTTGCCTAAGGGTTGGACACCCACAAAACAAACACTTAGTGGGATGCTACCCTACCTAAAGGGTGTTATGCTTGCACTAGGTGCCCTGTAGGCGCCAATTGGCCACTCAATGATGATGATGATCTCACTCTACTTTCTATTAGACTTGTGGACTCTGACATTGACTGGAATTTGAACTCTAATTCGGACTTGGTCTTTCTATTTGACATCCCACTCTCAAGATTACATATGATTTACTACCAACTTTATGTATCCAAAGAAAATTTTACTACTATTCAGAGTTAGGAAAAATTGCAAAGTGATAAATTGAGGCAAAAAAAAATTACCTTGGGAACTTATCTTTATCGTTGGTAAGGCCTATTCCCTAAAAATCCAAACTTATCAAAATTTGTCTAAATTAGGCAATATAAAGTGTTTAATAGGACGTCTCCTAGTAGTAACCAGATAAGAAGACCTATACATCTTCAACTTAGCTAATTGTTGAATTATTCAAATATCCCACAGTTAAAAAAAATTATCAAAATTTAATAAATTAATTAAGACAAGGTAAATTAAAATTAGAACTTATATAGTACTTTCAATATGTAAATGCTTGATCATATGAAAAATAAGACCTAGAGGTAAAAAGGTAAAAATAAAATAAAAAGGATCCAATTAAATAAAAACTAATTAACTAAAAGGCTAATGAGCCCAATTAATTAAGCCCATCAAGGTATGCATTTAGATCTAAATGGGTTGAAGCCCACCAAGCACTTAGTCATTATAAATATAAAGTCCTAAGTCAAAATAGGTATGAACAATCACTCCTAAAAAATCTTGAGCTTTAGCTCTATGCAAACATGTTTCAAAGCAAAAATCGTCTTGAATTCGATGACTTTTGGAAAGAACTCTAGCTCCACTTCAAATAACATCAGTAACCATGCTCAATCTTCTAGCATGTTGCTTGCTTACGCTAAGATTTTGTAGAAAAGAAATAAGGAAGTGTTGTTAATATCTACTACCATTTGCATGGGAAAGGGAATGATGTAGAGAATATAATCGAGAGCATATGCAAGACATCTTCATTTAGAAGGATTTCATAGGTTTAGATGTATCAAAGAAATGGTTTATAAGTAGTTGTGGTCCTTTTTAAGGATTCAATGAGAGTCATCTAAGAGGGCTTTATGGAGGTGTTTTGTTTATCGCTATTGGGATGAAAGAAATAATGGATTATATCCAATAATCTTTATAGTTGTGGAGACTAAAAGCAAAATCTAGAGCTTCTTTTTCACTTGTGTAGAAGAATTTTTTTGGTGGCTTTATCTTATATAAATCATAAACATTCATGATAGACAAACAAAAGGTAATGCTTTGCTTTGCTATTTTTATAAGTGGTTTGTATTTTTCATATCTTGTAAACGAAATACTTGTAATGTAATTGTTTAAAGTTATTCATGGAGATAAATGAGGACTTTATAGCGCACCATCTCACAATGAGCACAAATACATTCCTACTCTTATAGATGATTACACACCAGTTACATGGAATTTTCTTTTAAAACATAAGTTTGATGTTGCTACTTCCATGCTAAAATTCTTTAACATGATCTCAACTTAGTTTAATTCCTACATTAAGGTATTTAGATTTGACAATGCCAAGGAACTTACATACATGATTTTTCAATAAAAAGGGTGTTATTCATCAATTTTCTTGTGTAGAAGAGCCCTAGTCTAACTCCGTAGTAGAAAGAAAACACCATCGTTTGCTAAACATTGCCCATGTATTATATTTTCAATCTAGAGTTCCTTTTTCCTTCTAGTCTGAATGTGTCTTAGCTGACACTCATCTCATCAATAAAACTCTATCTCACATTCACAGCAAACACCTTAAGAAATACTATGCAACTCTTACGTTGATTATTCTTACTTAGAGTGTTTGGTTATCTTGCATTTGCTAGCACCTTATCCTCTCATAGATTGAAATTTCATTATAGTGATGTTATTTGTGTTTTTCTTAGATATCCTATCAGTCTAAAAGTGTACAAACTCTATAACCTCACCTCAAAAGAAATCTTCATCACCTAGGATGTCATACTTCATGAGTCTATTTTTCTTTTCTATTCGTTCACTACTAATGGTCCTCTTGTTGATCATTTTCCCACTCTTATTCTTCCAGCTCCTCTAAACACTACTTCTAGTGATAATAGTTAAATCTCTATGCCCTTTCCTCCATATAACACCCCTACGCCCAATCCCCCTCCCGTAACTCATGTTGTCTATCTCCAATGATCATCTCACATATCCAGACTTCCCTCTTATCCTTAGGATTATATCTATAATGTCCTGCATCATACTACTCCGCCATCAAGCTCAAGAAATTATCCAATATCTAGTCATATCTCATATGATCAGCTATCTCCTTCTTAATGATAGAAAAAGAGTCTATTCAAGAAAGCTACCCAGTTATGCGGTATGTAGTAGATTAAGTGTGCCCTACCAAAATGGCTCCAAAAAAAGGAAAAAGATGCATATCGCACTCACAAATGACTGTGGTGATATATTAGAGAATGGTGGGGATGACATCAAATCTACATTGCTATTTTAGGCTGGGCCACACATATGCCATTATTGTAATCACAATGGAAAGCAAAGATTATAAGGCAGAGTGAATCCAAAAAGATTGCCTTAGTTCATTATTCTTTACAACTTGGGAACATGAAGTTGCAATCGCCAATAATTTGATGGGATATAAAAGAACTCTATCATTTGTTAACCCTAAATTACGAGGATAGATTCCTCTGTGCTCAATTTCATAGCTTTAGACCCCAACGTAGAACTTTCTTTTTAGAGTTTCAATATTGGTTATCTTCTTTTATGATAGTTTTGATTAGTAACCCAGTTGGATCCATATTACAAGATTTATGACTAAATAGTGGAAGCACTCAAAATGGCTAGCTGGGAAAAATAATGGCAGGAAACATTTTGCAGTATTTCTAATCACTATTAATGTAATGCCCCGACCAGGAGGTGTTTGCTCCCATCCAAGGCGCTACTCAAACTATACCACAAGCGTCTTCAATAATAGAAAATACATTTCTAAAAAATTCAAAGTATTTACTTTTCTATACCAAACCTCTAATAAAGGTACAACTAGGAACCGAAGTATCACGAACCATACTTAGCACTTCTATCACCCTCATTACCTTATCTATCAACTGGGTTAGTCTGTCTTTGTCACTCATTCTCATTTAAGGCAAAGAATGGAAAATAACAACAAATAACGTAAGTCTGAATGACTTATTAAGATAGTTTAGCAATAATAATAGAGGGATAATTCCTCAAATAATATATAGAAAATAAGTAGAAACATTAAAATTTTTAGAAGTCGTGAGAAAAGGTTTTAATCAAAATTTTAGGCGATCCATCTCACCACCATTCCATATCAGTGCAAAGACTTCACAAAATTCACTGTCTCTCATTGAGGATTAAATCTTGATTATGACCAAAAGAGGTCGTTATGTCATTTGAATACCTATTTGATTTCTACTAAACATTCAAAGCATAAGTATCAAACATGTCAAGAAATTTCATAACCTTGCTGTTGGTGGTTCTCCTACCTTGTCATGCCATTTTTGAAAATAGAAAAATCCTTATCCTTTTAGAGGGTCAAGTGATCAGCTCAAACATTAAATCACATACTAGGCATGGCTAGCTGCATGCCTTGCTAGCTCATAACAACTATCTCTAATTGGCTATGAGACAGGGTAATGTGCATCGCACATGGAAACTGACTAAAAGATCTATCACAGTGGTTTGTTCTGCCCAATCGTCTATCGTAACTGATCCCAAGGCCCAAATATTTGTTCATGTTAGTATGTCCAACAACTTTTAGGTAATATATCAAGTCGCTATATTAACTAACACATACATACAATTTAGTGCCAGGTTGGTTTCCAAAATAACATTACGATGTTTTGAAATCATTTTCAGCTCCCTCAACACAATTGCTAATTTTAGATGAAGCGCTATAAATTAATATTAATAAGAGTGCTCTATGAAAGGGGCGATGTGGAGTACTATTTTTGTAAATAGTTTAATTTATCAAAACTTGTATACACACTCAGAACTCCACAATTCTAGACAGATAAGAGTCTCAAGTGGGTATAGTTCAAGAATTACCAAAGAGGAGACAAAATGAACTATCAAAAGTATCACAAGAATCAAGGATCAAAATGTCACAGGCGAGTGAATATTTACAACCAAAATAGGATTGAACAATAGTGATAAATTTATCAACATATATGTATAAGGTGAAGACTCACATCAGATTTGTTCAATAACAACTCAAGAATTAGGGGTAGCAAAATAACTCAAATAAATTATCAACTTTAAACACAAGAATCGACAAATATTACAGAACAAACAAATAGCGACGATCGACTGACACAATTAGAATCAAACCATAGGGACATAATAGTAATTACATATGTTTTTTACCTAGCAATGAAAGCTAATATAACTCACTTGGCAAATATAGAGAAATCTCTAGTTTTACAGACACTCAAGCACTGGCTTCTTAGTTGAATTGAAAACTATCCTAGAATAACCCAAGTTATTATTCCATCAATCCTCTGATTCTCAATTATACTTAAGGTTAATGTCTTTATCAAACTCAAGGTTATTTTGACATAGTCCCCATAATTCTTAAATGTTTGGAAAGTCTATGACTTGATTTCCTAATCAATTTAGAGTTCAAAATACGTAACCTAAGCCAACATTGTTTGCTTTTTGAACTATAATTCTTAATATACTTAAATGCCCTTATCAAGTCCTCAGTTACTTCAACTATTTAGTCATAATTTTCTCAAGTTTCACAAGATGTTGAAATGTTTATAGTTTCCCATAATTGTTTCTTAATTCTATGAATCGGTAAACAAATATTCAAAATTTCACTTAAAGTTTTAACAGTATTCCTTTAGCCAATTGAGTTCAATATTATAATAATTATAAAATTAATCCATAACTTGAGCTA
>JACGDI010003206.1:12628-38284 GCA_014898725.1 Jacaranda copaia
AGGTGTGGGGTTGATTTTGAGAATTAGACAATCTTTTGTCCTTAGTTGTATATATAAAAAATATTTTCTAGCCTTCTCATTTTGATCCCTAAAACATCCTAACCGCTTTCAGTTTAATCCTTTGAAACCTTAACCACCTTTACTTAGCGCCCCCCTTTTTATTCAAGCCCTCTAGCTTTTAATTCTTACAAACTAACCCCTAACATTCTTAATTTCAGTTAATTAGGTCCAAACCGGTTAATTCTAATGTCCTTAAGCTTTAACTTATCTCACATTGACCTAAACTTTATAATTTTAAATAATTAGGTCCTTTTGTTATTTATAATTAAATCCTTCAATTCCCACAATTCTACCTAGACTTTTATTAATTTAATTTTGATCAACTTAAATTTATATTCCCAAAATTGAGGTGTTACAATTAACCCGGCATTATCATCAGTATGTTAAACATTCTTGTTGTAGAACAATTTTAGGTGAGAAATGAAATCCAATGGAGTAGAATCACATTTTATCTATTGTTCCATTTCCTTCTTGCAATAATTTCATTGGATGTGGTTGGGTTTATAAGATCAAACATAAGGCAAATGTTGAAGGAAGATTTGCAAGGAAGAGAATCTTAAATTTAAAAAATTCAATTAACAATGTAGGAAGCTAAACATTTAATCACATTAAATATCTCATGCACAAGATCATCTCATGCATCATGAATGGATTTAGCTAGAAAACACCTTGTTACTTAGCATTCCTTTTGTATAAGATATTGACTTAACGTGCAATACAAATTACACCCCTTGAACTCTTCTAGTATTCCACTCCAAAATGGATCTACACCTCCAACGAATATTGCCAACACCTTGGCAAGGGAGAGGCACCACACTAATTAGAAGAGCAAATGCTCTTCTTCTAAAGGTATCCACACGCCAAGTGATCTTAACACTTTGTAAAAGATAGCAAGAGATAGTCTTCAAAATTTGGAGAAAGAAGAAGACTAGAGAGCACTTTGGGAGAGAGAAGAAAACTAGAAGAGAGGATAATTTCGGAGCTCGAATTTTTCCAACATATGCCCAAGTGAATAAAGCAAAAGGGTGCCACTCTAAGATATTTATAGGCAAAATTTGGCTCCAAAATGTGATTCACATATACAAACATCTATATATACTGTGATCACATCTTCCATCATTATGGAATATCCCCTAAGATTAAATTTTGGTGCTAGATACCCTCTAGTGTGTCACACTTCTCACATCATGGAATCTTATATATGTATACATGAGATATATAATAATCACATCTTCCATTTTATGGAATATTTATATATACAATATATAAATATATCAAGATCACACTTTCCATGTTATGAAAATCCTCCTATTGATCCACCTAACATGGTCTAGTGTGATCCCATCACACTAGACCATGTTCTTCTAGTCTAGATAGTCCATAAATTGGTCTTAATTAAAATAGAATTTTAATGCCAATTTATGGTCCATAAATTTGTCTCTACAAATTCTTTTCTTAACTAAATAATCACATTATTTAATTGAATTAACTCAACACTTAGTTATATTTAGCTTCAATTAAATAATCAAATTATTTAATTAAATAAATTTAACTCCTTAAATTAATCAAGCCAATTAGTTCCTTATTCTCTATCCAACTCCTTGGATGGCATTATCTAAAACTTAGATAACATCCATTGTGGAGACACTTTGGCTGTTGTATATGACCCATTGGATTCACCAATCAATTAGACATGGACTAGCAACTCCTTGTGATTTAATTATGAAGAGTAAAATAATATTATGATCAATTAAAATTCTTTTTAATTGACCACTCTTGAATTAATCTCTATTAATTTAAGAGTATCCAATCTCCATGGTTGATGTCTAGCAACAAGCCCATAGAGCCTAATCAACTAGAGAAAGTAATTCGGGTGAACCCTTCCACTTATGAGTACCATGCAAATACAATCCTTCCATTTTTTATCTCTCAATCGAGATCAATGATTAAAATATTTGTTAGAACTCTAATAGTCTCAATAACTTGAAGAATCATCCTCTTCGACATGCCACTTTGACTACCTCGAGGATTTCTCTAATATGAGTTTTTAGTGAACTTATTCTCTAACAAACACTCACTAACATGTATCAATGTCCACTACACTGGATGCCCATAAAATGGGGCACCATCTAAGCTTTGGAACATATATCACTAATACAAGCCTATCTGAATCTATCATGCTTTTATCTTGTAGTTTCTATAACATGGAATGATTTTAAGATCACAATAATAGACACACATTTCATGATGTAGCCAACTATTGACCTACATTGTGTCTCATAGTCATGCGTGATCTTACGGGCTCCAACCAAATGCATAGCATAAGATGAAGATAGCCAATTACATAATTATATTAATTAAATAAGAGTGCATCATAAGAGTAGTTATATGCCAATCGAATTGGCTTGCTAGGCATTACTCTCATAGATGTCAATATTGAATGATACAAGGGTCACTTAGTAGCTAAGGGATACACCCAATGAAAGAAGTGGATTTCATAGATACATTTTTGTCAGTGGCTAAACTTGTTAATGTTATAGTTCTTTTGGCTCTCACTTCTAAGCAGAGTTGGCACTTGTAATAGCTTAATGTGAATAATTCTTTCCTCAACGATGATCTACTTTAAGAAATCTATATAGACGTGCCATTTGTCTACTTACATTTCTTATAGAGACAATGTGGTTCCAAAAAGTTTATCTGTAAACTACAAAAATCTATATGTAGCTTGAAACAAGCCTCCCGAAAATGGTATGCAAAATTTCTCTATACTCTTATCCAATTTGGTTTTTTGCAGTCTAAATTCAACTACTCTCTATTCACTAAAGGTTTAAATCTGCCTTTGTTGCTTTCTTGGTCTATGTTGATGACATAGTCATCACTAATCCTTCTTTAACCACCATCCCAAAATAGTTTCTTCAATCCTATTTTAAACTCGAAGAACTTGGTCCTCTAAAGTTCCTCCTTAGTGTACAGATAGCCCACTCACACATGGTATAACTATTTTCGAAAGACATTACACCTTTCAACTCTTAGAAGATACTAGCTTTCTAGCTAGCACACATGTAAACACTCCCCTTAACCCAAACACAACTTTAATACGCATGATGGTATACCCTCACTGACTTCACTCAGTATAGATGTCTGGTAGATCAACTTGTACACCTCACTATGTCCTGACCAAACATTATTTCAACCAATCTATTTCCAACTCACACCCTTCATCTTAAAGCTACTCCTCATCTACTAAGATTTCTCAAACACCATCCAAGGCAAGCTATCCTCTTTTTATCTTCATCATATCTCTAGTTTAAAGCATTCTCAAATGCAAATTAGGCCTCTTACCCAGATTCTTGGAGCTCTACTTCCAAATTTTATGTCTTCTTGGGGCGCTTTATCATCTCTTAGAAAGATAAAAAATAAACTACTGTGTTCATGTCCTCCATAGAAGTTAATTACAGAGCCCATATTGCACTCAGTGAACTCAAATAGCTTTGTCAACTATTATTGGATCTTTGCATTGAGCTAACAACACCAACCTTGCTCTTTTTTGACAACCAAGTTATCATCCACATTGCGGCCAATCCTATCTTTCACAAGCTCACAAAACATATTAAATTTAATTGCCATTTTGTATGTAATAGAACTCTAGAGACAATATCAAACTTATACCTATCTAGTCTCAACATCAACTTGCCGATATGTTCACCAAGCCTCTCTTTGCACTCTCTTTGCTCAATCTATTATCCAATATGGCCATCATGGACCTGTATCGTCCATATTAAGAGGGTGTATTAAAGCTTTATCGTCACAATTTTTCTTTCTTCTTAATTTTGTCATTTTAGGTTAGTAAAGTTAGTTTGTCAAAAAAGTTTTGAGTTTAATGCTAGTTAACTGGGGTTCATTAGCATAATCAAGTTGTTAGACATGTAATTAGAATCGTCTATAGACTATATATAAACCCATTTTGCCAGCTAGCTAGCAATTAATGAAGATCACATTTTCTTCGCTTTATTCCTTTTTCATTTCTAACAACCTGTCCTTAAGAGAACAAATGAGGTAGTTTTTGTAAGTCTCAATGTAAACTAATGTTTTATTCACTCATAAAATCTAGATGATTCAAGACCACCATAACTTCTCTTTTTTTGAAATTCTTATAGCCTATATAAACAATTATCTATCATGTACATAGCTTAGATAAACAATTATCTATCATGCACACACTTAAGTTTGACCTCATTGAGAAAAGAAAACAGATATGTTTAAAATTTAGCCACACTAAGAAGAAAAGATGTAATACCAATTAAAAAGCTTCACAAATCAAAAATTAAGAAACATTATTTTTTATTATGAACTGATAGGAAATCATGTTGTTTGAACCTTTTTCTTTTTTTCCACATTTTTCCAAAGATCTAAAAAAAACTACAATCAACTGGATTTCCTTAACCATCCATTCTTTAAAGAAATAGGGTAAAAAAAATTTTCCTTTCCGCATGACCAAGATACTAAATTTAATCATAAGTGCAATGCTTAACATAAATAACTCGCTTCATGATTTTTGACCACATTCATGGTTATGAGTGCCCCTAATTAGTGCAATGGATGCATTTACTTATTTGTCTCTTGATTTGAAATTAAAATCACAATAACGCCAAAATGGAGAAAAACAAACTCAGAGATGAATTTAGTGAGTTCCAATTTAGATCATCTATTTCAATTTATATTTCATCTCATATTCCATTGCATAGATATATGATAAGTGTATTATACATTTTCTTATAAAAATAATTGATTGAAAAGCAAATACACTTGGTATAGATGTATCACATTGAAATAGAAGATAAAAAATGAAATGAAATAAAAGATCAAAGTGTGTTCCAGTAGCCACCAGTGTATACAAAGATCTTTGTTGAATAAATTTATTTTCAAATTGTTTCTTCATCTCTATAGTGCAAAGCAAAACACCAAAGAAGCAATATTTACCATATAGGGAAATAGACATTTTCTACATACAAATTTCAAAAAGAAAAAAACTAGGCTTCACAATGAAACTTTGATGGGTACATCAACTATTTGACTAAAATAACACCACATCAACACTGCATCCGTATAATCAACTTTGTAGAATGGGTATTATGTTATCAGAAAATATAGTTTGGCAGTTGAAGGGGAAAAAGAGATACTTCAACTGCAAATGGGCTATCTTTTGCATCCACTAATCTGAAAATGGAAAGTTATGTTTATATATGCAGACACACATATGCACTAAATGAGCAGAAAAGAAAAATGATACTTTGCAAGCTAAATTTGCCCCTCCAACTTGAAATTGACAATAAATGGTGTGGAAAAAAGGGAGAGTTGGAGAATTTGATATTCTTCTTTTCATTATGACTCTTTATCTCCATAGGTAAAAGGAATTGAATCAAATTTTTACATTTAGGGCGACAACTTTCATGCATGACACAATTTAGGAGTTGCCTCCACTGTTGGAACATATTGTATGACGTATGTATTCATTTTACTGAAGTAGTATTAGCACTAGGATTGCCAAGTTGACAGCAGCCTCTTTGATAATTAATAATTTAGAAGTTAAATTTCCAATTTGATAAGAGGCAATGTGGACAACCTTTCATTGAACACACCTCTAGTTAATCTACAGGCAATAAAAAATTTCAAGCAGTAACAATTATGAACTTCAAATACTAAAAACTAACAAGAATTTAGAAAAATAACACTTAATATTTCCTCCCAAGTTAATTATAAAACATTGTATGAACAAGCAACTCACAGACAATAGCTACTCTAAATAGAAAACATAGAAGGACATGTGGAATAAGTGAAAGAATGAAGAGACAATTGGATTTGGCTTAAATCCTTCACAGTATTGTCAACAAACTAGCTCAAATGCTATTGTATATTTAGCTTCATGAGAATAGTAAAGCAACAATGCAAAAACCATGTAAGCATGCTTACAAAAACCTAAGAGAAATAACTAGTTCAAAAATATAAAGATAATACATAAGTATAATATTTCCTAAGTCAGTATCACATCATTAATCTTATTTCTTGAGGCTTGAAATGAAGAGTTGTAACCCAATTGGATCATATAATAAAATCAAGATGTAGCGGTAAAGTAATTTAGTAAAGAACAACAAGATTTAATGTGGTTTGGCGATGTGCCTAATCCACCAGACAAAGAAATTTTTTTTATTGATTTAAAATCAAAGTGCAAGTATAAAATGTTTTGTCACACAATCTCACGTGAACGCCAAACACCCTCATTATAAACATTGTCTCAAAAAACTATCTCAAAAGCAATTTAGAATTACTCGTGTATGGTCTATTTCCATTTATCCTAAAAGAAAACTAAATTTATACCTGCAAAGTAAAGTCCTAGCTGAATTGGAATTGTGTTGCGTGCCAGGGCACGCATGACCTGTGCCCTGGCACACCTAGGTTGCTGCCTTGGCTAAGATTGCCAAGAAAACAATGCCCACTACATGGCTTAGTGTGCACAATTTACCCAACGGTGCAGGATTTCAGTATGCCACGCACCTTGGCGCGGATCTGGTAGCCTATGCCCTCGAGCTTGCATCGCGCTGCCTTATCTTATTTGTATGTATGTTGTGCCTCGACGCATGGCATCCTGTCGGTGCGTGTTGGGGTGTCCTCCTTGTGCCAATTTCAACCACTTTGCTCTATTTTGCTCCATTTCTTTAAGGTCTCGTCAATTTGGCTCAAATTTTAAGGTAAAATCAACAATTCTCTATCTTGACTTGAAATTCACCATCCTTTTTTTTGTCCCTTCCCCCAAAAGGGTCTATCATTTGAGTCTCAAATATTAATCAAATTCAAGCAATGCTCAAATTTGATTTTTGGAACAGTCTTGGTCAATATGTCTGCTGGATTATCCTTAGTTCCAACCTTGTCAATCAAAATAATTCCTTAAGATACCATGTCTTGACAAAGTGATATATCACATCAATATGCTTTGTTCTCTCATAAAATACTTAATTATTTAACAAGTGTATGACAGCTTGACTGTCACAAAATATTGAAGTAATCTCATAATCCGTACCCATATCCTCAATTAGCACCTTTATCTAAATGCCTTCCTTCATGCCTTCAGCCAAAGCCATGCACTCAGCTTCTATTGTAGACAATGCAATTAATGAATACAAAGTCACCTTCCAACTAACCGTACAACTTGAAACAGAAAACACATATCCCATCATGGACCTTCTGATGTCCAAATCTCATGTGTAATACACACTCACATGGCTAATAATCCTTGTAGTAGAATTCAATTGACTATACCTCAAATATCTGTCTGTAGAGCCTCTCAAATACCTCATGATTCATTTCACAACCCACTAATGAGTCTTTCCTGGCTTGTACATGTACCTGCTCACAACACTAACTACATGTGAAATGTCTGGCCTAGTGCATACTATAGCGTACATCAAGCTACCAACTGCACTAGCATACGACACATTAGACATGTGTTTCACCTCCTCCTCAATACTCTATGAATCATCTGACAAGAGCTTAAAATAAGTAGCAAGTGGCCTATTAATTAGCTTGGATTTATCTATCCCAAAACACTCTAGTACTTTCTTAATATAATACTACTGAGATAAGTACAATAATCCTGTGCGTCTGTCTCAGATGATCTCCATGCCCAATATCTTTTTTGCACTGCCCAAATTTTTCATCTCAAATTCTTCACTTAGTTGAGCTTTTAACACAATGATCCCAGATATGTTTCGAAAGACAATCAACATATCATCAATGTACAATAGCAAATATATGAGAAGGCTATCACTACATATTTTATGATATACAAAATAATCAAAATTGCTTCTAGTATAACTCATCTTGGTAATGAACACATCAATCCTTTTATACCACTATCTAGAAGACTACTTCAAGCTATATAAAGACCTCATTAAAGACATGTTTGGTTTTTTTTCCTGGAAACAACGAATCCCTCTAGTTAGCTCATGTAGATTTGTTCCTCTAACTCACCATGTGGAAATACTGTTTTCACATCCATCTACTCAAGCTCCATATCAAACAAAGTAACTATGGCAAGTAAAACACTAATAGAAGTGTGCTTTACAACTGGGAAGAACACTTCATGAAAGTCAACTCTTCTCTCTGAGTAAAGCCCTTGGCAAGCAATCATACCTTGTATCTGGCATCTTCAAGCCTAGGAATCCATTTCTTCTTCTTATAGATATACAATTTTCTGCCTTTTAGGTACATTAACTAACTCCTATGTGTTGTTCTTGTGTAGAGACTCCAACTCTTCACTCATAGCTGCAACCTATTTATCAAAATTTGGCCTGAAAATTACCTTTTTGTATGATACTAGATCATCTCCTACAAATGCCTCAGCTGAACTCAACGCATAAGCTACAAGATCTGAAAATGTAAACTAATGTGGTGGTTTGATTTGTCTCCTCTCTTTATCGCAAGCTAAATGATAATTTTGTAGTGAATTGTTTTCTTATTGCTAATTAGGTGATAATTTGCTCTCACTAACTTTATCTACCATATTTTGTTTTCTCTTTGAAACTTGTGGAGTATCAATTTCAATCTATCCCTTTTCCTTAGTACCTTGTTAACTACTTTCGAGCTGCACCACCTTTTTCATAGTCATAGACTCATCACATATCACTTGTTGATAATCATCTTGGCGCTCATGTCATTATTACACCATAAATGATAACCCTTTACTCCATCTATATAGCCTAGGAATATACACTTCCCAGCCTTAGCTCAAGCATTCCATCACGAACATGAGCATAAGCTGGGTACCTAGATACTCTTAAATTTGAGTAATCAACAGGAGACTCAGACCAAACTTCCATTGGTGTCTTGCAGTCCAAAGCAATTGATGATGACCTATTCACCAAGCAACAAGCAATATGAATTGCTTCTGCCTTAAAATCCTTGGACAATCTAGTGTTGATGAGCATACATCTAGCTCTCTCCAAGATAGTCCTATTCATCTGTTCTGCAACTCCATTCTATTGTGATGTATCTACAATTGTGCAGTACCTCACAATTTATTCCTTATTGCAGAATTCCTGAAATTCCTTATTGCAGAACTCTAATTCATTGTTAGTCCTCAAGTAGTTGATTTTCTTTCCTGTCTACTTCTCGATTAGAGTTTTTCATTCCTCAAAGTTAATGAACACCTCATCTTTATGCTTCAGCATGTACACCTATTCTTTCCATGAGAAGTAATTAATAAATGTTAGCATGTACCTAGCAGCTCCCTTTGAAGGAACTTGAGAAGGCTCCTAAAGATCTGAGCAAATGTAATCCAAGGTGCCCTTGGTCTTGTGAACCACAGTGCTAAATTTCACTCTGTGTTGCTTGCAAACACACGCTGCTTGTAGAAATCTAACTCTCCATTCTTCTCTTCACAAGGCAGGCCTCATTTGCCCAATTCTAACATCTCCCTCTCATTCATATGCCCAAGCTGCATATGCCACAATCTTGTAGTATTATAGACTGATGAAGAAACTGCTGCACTACCAACAACTGTACTGCCTTGCAAGATGTAAAGGCCATTCCATTTGTCTCCCTTCATGATAAGCAATGCATCTTTGGAAACTTGCAAAACTCCATCTTGAGCTTTGTACTCACAACCATTCTTGTCTAGAGTACCTAGTGAAATGAGATTTTTCTTCAGATCTAAAATATGACGTACATTTGTTAAGGTCCTTACTATGCCATCATACATTCTGATACTAATCGAGTCGATTCCTACAACCTTACATGAAGTATCATTTCCCATAATTACTTTACCATCTTCATATTTATGATAAATGGTAAATCAATCTTCACGCGGGCATATGTGGTAGGAGTAGCCACTATCCAAAATTCATTTAGTATTTAGTAAACTCTCTGTAATGTTGAGAACAAGCTTACCATTAGAGTAATCCTCAATAATTCTAGCGACATCTTCTTGTTTATGATTAGACATTTCACCTATATCCTTCGCCTTTCCTTGTTTCAAACAATTCCATTTCTAGTGCCCCTTTCCATCGCACTTGAAATACTTATCACTATTTCAAGACTTTGATCAATCTCTACTCTTTCCTCTTTCTCTCGATCTCCCTTTTGCCACCAATTCTTCCTTACTTTCACCATCATTACTACCTAGGACATGTTTTCTCAACTCTTTGGAATTCAATGAAACCTTCACATCTTCCATTGAAATCGAATCTCATCCATACAACAAAGTAGTCATCAAGTGCTCAAAAGATTTGGGTAGAGAACACAATAAATTCAACACTTGATCTTCATCTTCAATTTTAACATCTATACTAGCGAGATCTAGAACTACTTTATCAAAATAATCAATATGTTGAGTAATAAATGTAGCTTCCTTCATTCTCAACATGTACAATAGTTGTTTCAGATACAACCGATTTGTCAGGGACTTTGTCATATAGATACTTCCCAGCTTTGACCATAATCTTGCTAGTGTACTTTCCATGGAAACTTCTCTTAGTATGTTATCTGCTAATGATAACACCAAAGTACAGTAAGTTTTCGCTATAAACTCATCTTTCTTATATGTCAACGTTTTCAACAAGAAATCTCTACCTTTAATGCTCTCTATAAATATTGTTGACACAGAAGGGTGTAAACCTTCATCTTCCACAATCTAAAATCATTCTTCCAATCCAATTTCTCTACCTCATACTTCATGGCTACCATCTAATCAAACTAGCTTTGATACTAGCTTACTGTAACCTAGTCGGATTAGATAATAAAATTAAGATGTAATAGTAAAGTAATTCAATGAAGAATAACAAGATTTAATATGGTTTGACGATGTGTCTAATCCACCTGACAAAAAAATGAAATTTTATTAATCTCAAATCGAAGTGTAAGTATAAATTGTTTTCTCCCACAATCTCACATGAACACCAAACACCCTCATTCTAAACACCGTCTCAAGAAACTATCTCAAAAGCAGTTTAAAATCACTCATGTATGTTCTATTTCCATTTACCCCAAAAGAAAACTAAATTTATAATGGCGAAGTAGCGTCCCAGTTGAATTGGAATTGTGCCACATGCGAGGGCACACATGACTTGCGCCTTAATGCCCAAATTGTTGCCTTGGCTAAGATTATCAGGAAAACAATACCCGCTACACCGTGGCTCGCACAGCTTATGCCAGGGCACAAAATTCCAATAAGTCATGCACATAAGCATAGAACTCCTTGCGCTTGTGCGCATTAGACATTTTACGGTACTGCCTATTTTAGTGTACCATGTGCCTAGAGCACATTGTGCTACCTTGCCCTATTTCCATGCATGCTATGCGACTTGGTGCGCCAATCCTGCACCCCGCCATATGGCGTTCTGTTAATGCATGCTGGGGTGTGCTCCTTGTGCCCATTTTCACATGCTCTATCACTTCGCTATTTTTGAGATAATCAAAAAGCTTCTCAAAAGAGATACACAGCTTGATATATCTTTAACCAGGAAAAATAGTGAAGTTTAAATCCAATAACTATCACACCTCCATGCTATGAGAATTGCATGTTAAGACATCAGAGCAAATTCTTTGCAAGGCCCACAATCAATTTAATGTACAAAATATATTGCATAAACAAGCTACGTACCTTCTAGGAATAAAAGAAAAAGAGCCTTCAAGAGATCCTTGGGAGGCTGGTAAAGCGTACAACTCTCAAAAACTTCCTCAACAAGATGTAGTGGAAACTACAAGTATAAAATTAACATAAGATCAAATATTGGAAGATTTGGGTGAGGAACAGAGTATACGATTCAGGTGACAATGCCAACTATATTGGACTAAAGAGCTCTCATAAAGTGTGTATAATTTGTAATCCTTTTCTTGATGACTAGTAATAGTTATATTTCCATCTCTAACACCATTTATGCATGCTAAAGGCACCAAAGTCCCAACAGAGCGCAAATATTATTATGCCTGACATATTTTGATAGTATGCAGAAAAGACAAAACTTTTCTATTTTTTTCAATTCTCTAATCAAGTTCTAGTGCATTGACTACTTTTATCTTCTGAGACCAGCCAAATAAAAGAAATTCCACTACAATTCGAATATTTTTAAACTATAACTAGTATGTATGGTGCACTTATGAAATGCATCAGGAAGATTCAATAACAAATTTCTAGTCATGGGTTGAGGACCTAGTCCATCTGCTGATAAGCCAGACCTTTAGCATAAAATTGTGATCTCATCTAGGAAAAAGAGACAAAAGGGGGATCCCAAATTGGTGACTTAGAATGTCTGAAAAAGAACTACTCAGAAGTCAAGAAAAATTTAAATCCAATTAATGAAGTTCTATAAAATATTGGTTACCCATTTTAAGGCCTAAATATTGCTTTGTCTGGCAATCAATTCTATCTAATTGTTGAGAGATTCGAGTTCAATTTCAAGCCAAAATAATTTCATCCAAAAAATTCCATTTGTAAATAAACTGCACGCATTTTTTCATATGTGATAAGTCAAATATTAAATTACATTGTAGCATGATAATGATTCCAAAGGGGTTCACACAAAGTAGAAACCAATTCAGCAGGCATTGAAAGCTTATTTGACAATAGGGAAAAGCAACCTTTCCTATCATAGCTTCTCCATCTACACACATAGTTTGCAGAAATGGTCACGGAGACATAGGGTAAAGTTCCAGTTTTATTACAACATCGCAGAATGGTTACAGACATTTCACTTGGTGGCCATCTTAATTTGATCGAAAGTGAATCTAATTAGCTTTGTATTCTCACTGATTGCATCTAATCCAAAACTCACTTTAGTTTGATACTTCTTCATATGATTCAATTCTGCTTTAAAAGTTTAGCCTTTTTTTGCCGGAAAAGCTAAAACCAGAAAAACTCAAGATCAAAACCACTATAGCAACAATAATCAAAATATTTTTCCTCTTGTCAGTGACAGCATTGAGCCAATTCTTAATCCTGAACTCCATAACTTCCCAATCCATTTTATGAATTTGAGAAGAAGTAAACTTGTCCACTCCAAGCTTGTAAACATCTTCATCAGCGTAACTTGATGAAATCATGCATTCAGCAATCAATCTCAGATTTGTCATGGCAAGCATTGAAACATCTTCAACTTCCAAACTAATTTCACCTTCCCATTCTATTACACTGCAAAACACCGATATATCGATGTGAATCAGCATTCCGACCATAAATTGGCCAATTTTGATAATTATATATACAATTCTATACTACACCAGTGTGATGAAATGTTGTTGGCCGATCTAGCTGTTTCGGCCAAAAAATTACAGTTCTGACGAACCATATTTGCACAAGACACAATAACATCATTGGCATACATAATCCAGTGTCTCCAATATAATTGGCAAGAGCTAAAGATCATCCCATTGATGACATATCCATTAGGTGGTTAAAAAGACATGCGAATGGAGTACGTAAACAATACTTTTTTGATACATCTTGAAGGTTACTGAACTCAGGCACAAATGTAGCAAAAGCATGGATTTTGAACAAAATGGAAAATTAGTTGCAAACAGGATTGAGTAAATGATTGGTAACAATAGGCATATTCATAAAAATTCATGATCATAAAGCATATTTGAATGAACTCAAGTCTCAACAAACTGACATTCACAAAACATAGACCAGAATTTTGGCATTTAGAACTATCAATTGGAAAGAATATAAATGAAAAAAGATATTAATATTCTGAGATGATTGTATCCCTTTTCTAGATTATTCACCCAATAGCATAATTTTCTAAATACAGCATCAAACCAAAGATGTTTACTTATATGTAAAAAACACATATGCATGTTAATATATCAGCTACTTTTCCAAAAAAGAAGCTTTGTATGTCAAAATGATGAAGAATAGATTTTCAACACCGTTACCCAATCTTCAAAAACAAATGTATTAAATGCCGAACGCAATTTTGATTAAGTTCCAAACTCAAGAGTTTCATCAAGACATAATAAAATCGAAGCCAAGAATTAGCACTTTTCTTTACTTCAGTAGTATGAACTATTTTCGCATCTATCATTAAATAGGAAACTATTTGACTATTAGCAAGGTAGTTGTAATTCAGGTCCCTAAATCTAAAGTTATAGCTTTGGGGTAAGCATTGAAAGTTGAGGGATTTAATCAGAAATAAAAGAATGGCTTCACTATCCAAAATTATAAAATTTAGAGGCCAATGTGGGAAAGTTAAAACTTTAAGGACTATAAAATAATTAAATTAGGACCCAATTGCTCATAATCAGAAATATTAGGGGTCATTGGGTAAGAATTGAAAATTTAAGGGTCAAATTGAAGTTGGCTGAAAAGTTAAATGACTAAGTGAATGTGGTGAAAACTTTTAGGGGCAAGTTGAAAACACATGAAAAGTACTTTTATAATATATATAGATTAAGGACAAAATTTAATCAAATTCTTAAAACATACCCCAACCTACATATGGTAACAAATTGATCGCAAAAGTAGAAACCAATGCCATAGTTTGCTTCCCTTAGCTAAGAGAAACAAAATGGCACTAAAAACACTCAAAACCAATGATGATTTCGTCAGAAAATCTAAAGACAGCAGAGCTTGGTCGTGGCAATAATGAGTTGCTTGATTTTTGTGGCCAAAGTTAGGAATTATTAGGCTATTGTGGGTTTTAGTAGCTATCGATGAACTAATTAAGGCTATGGAGAGGTAGCAGTATTAGGGCTTTGGCAGCGATTTTGGCTTAATTCACCAACGAGGAAACGACGGAGGAAAGAATTAATTGAGGGGTTTTCAAAGGCTAGGGGATACACATCAATTGGTGTTGGCTAAACATAGTTCGACGATTGTACACAACGGCTCCAGCAGCTTTTGGGCAGATTGTCTATAATTCAATCTTGGACTTGATGAGGCTTGTATTGGGTTGTGATTTAGACTCCTACTTGCTAAAGTTGGGTAAATTTCATACCAAGCATTAATTCAATTGATTTTTGTGATTGTAGTTAAATGTTTGATTAAATCAAGGTCATTAACATATAATTCAACTTAAGTTGAGTATTAATTTTGTGAGTGCTAAATTGGGAAGTGAGTGTAAGATCTAAATATAATAATTTAAGATTTAGAGAAATTAATGGGTTGGTAACTTAATTTGTCCTATGTCAGCTCTTAGATTGGCTAGGAAATAAGGATGAGAGCAATCCAAATGGATAAGGAAATCTTTTTGCATTTACCAAGTGAGGTTATACTCGATATATATAACAAAATTTCTTTGCTAGGGAAAAAATTTATATATAGTAAAATGATATTGCATTATGCTCTCTTCTACATGCTCGAATTTGATATATTGTTTCATATTGTTACATTTCTGATACACTTATTTCATGACTTTTCCATTAAATTTGATAAATTGGTTTAACACCTCATACCATGCTATTCTTGAGAATCTAATTTGTTTCTCTATGCTACTTTGTTTGTAAACTTATCTTTAAACTAATGCATTGAATTCAATACATTAGTTAGATATTCGATACCACTTCTTCTTCTAAGGTTTGTCCCTAAGTACTTATTTGAAAATGATGTTTCCTGGATAATATGCTTTATTTGAAAGAAGTTTGAAAAGTATCATTACAATGATTTGAAAATGCTATTTCTCTTAATATTATGTTTTTATTTGAAAAAAAATTTGCAAAGTATCATTTGAATTTGGATCTCACCCGACCTGGATTTTAAATCTACTAATTGAACTACAAAACTTTCAAAGGTTTGAAACTATTATTGTGCTAATTCGTTCTCAACCTAATCACCACATTTTATGATACTATATGTGAGGTAGCCTAGGTGACTAGCTGTTGTTGATATGTACTCCTTGAGATGAGGTTTTCTTGAGTAGCCGTTGTTTCATATAGCAATTGTATTGTGATAGAGGCAACCTTGCTAGCTAACTTGTGCGATAGAGGCAGTCATGTCGGCTAACCCATATTGATATATTATGATAGAGGCAGTCTTGTTGATTGACTCATATTGATATACTGGAGATAGAGGCAATCGTGTTGGTTTACCTGTATTGATATACTATTGGTAGAGATAGTCTTGTTGGCTAACTTGTATTAATATACTGTTGATAGAGATAGCCTTACTAGTTGACCTGTATTAATATATAGGTGATAGAGGCTGTCATGTTGGCTGACCCGTATTAATATAATGTAATAGAGGCAATCTTGCTCCATGTTGATACATTAGCGATGAAGGAAATTATGTTAGCTGAGTCGTGCTGATATATTTGGGATAACGACAGTCATAGGTTAACCCATAGTAATGCACTAATCAACTTGAGAGTATTTTTGGCCTATTATGTCTTATATGGCGATTATGGTATAAAACTTAAAGTGAAAACATTCTTGTATAGTCGCATTCATGAAATAAATTTATACAACTGACTTTATGAAATGTTTCTTATATAGTATATTTTATAAAACTGAACAAAATCCTAAATTTTGAATTTGAGCCTTTTCACAACTCAAAACATTCTTATACATTTGGTTCTTTAAAATCGATCTAGCTTCTGAGTTTTGAGATATGAGATTTTTCATAAAATATATTAAAAACTTGAGATGTCACTTCACTGGTATAGTACAGCTTGGAGTCAGCTTATGATGTGTAATACCTAACATATTATTTCTCAGCTCTACTTCTTGATCTTGTGAAACCTGTCTATTAATTAACAACATTTTCTCTTATCATTCACTTGTTGTTGTTCACATATTGAACCAATACTTTTCCCATACTGCACATTCATTATTATTGCCATCCACACATTATGATCATTACCTCACTCACATCTGCCTCACGAACAAATGGCCTCTCTTACTGTTATCAATCCTGATAATACCTCAGCACAACCACTATTGTGCAATTTAACCTGGTTACTCAGTTTCTAATTAAGCAAGCTGGAATTCATAATTTCTTGCTGTGGAAAGCTCAAATTTCAATGCTAATACGTGACCACAACTTCTACAGCCACTTTGATGGATCAACCCTTTCACCAACCCATACCATCTATCAAAATAGAGATGTTGAGAATCTTGACTTCATAGCATGGTACCGCCAGGATTAGCTTATACAAAATGCAATTTTGGCGTCCGTTGACCTAACTATTGTTGCCACTGCTGCTCATGCCATAGCTACTTGAGATGATTTGAACACTTCTTATGTAAATAAATCCAAAACTTACATATTCAATTTGGGAAACCACTTGGCCTGCCTCTTAAAAGATTCTATTGTAATTACAAAATATCTTTACCAAATTCAATCCTTATGCGATGAACTTGTAATTGTTGGAGCCCTCGTCTCTAATGAAAAGTTGATTGTTAAGATCCTAATTGGTCTCGAATCTAAATTTTGAGAATTTCCCATTTCTATTTGGGCTAGAGATTTAATAATCTCATATGAAGAACTATATGGAAAGCTTCCTGACCATGAGCTTTTCATTAAACATAAAGGGGCAAAGAAACTACTTTCTGCACCAGTTATTGCGAATATTACTCAGAGGACAAACACAACTCCACCATGGCAAGGATTTAACTCCAACCGCTGTTAGAGAAGTCCTACCCAAAACAACAATAATTAACAAGGACATAATTAGCCACAACATCCTCACTGTAACAACAATCCTCACCAGTTCTTTAACAGCAACAACAATAACGTTTTCTACCAATTGTGTGGTGGTAGAGGTCATACTACTTATGTCGACAAAACTCAATCTCATAATCACCTACAAGCATGCACAAATTTTACAGCTCACTTCCAAAATCAACCAACTGTAGGAGCCACACATCATGTTACCTCTGATACTTAAGAGTTTAGCCACTATGTAAGACTACCAAGGTTCGAAGGAAATAGTCATGGGTAATGATAATACCATTCCAATTTCTCACACCAGTGAAGTAAACATTACTGCATCAAACCACAAATTCCACCTCCGAAATACCCTCCGCTCTTCTCCTATAAAAAGCAATCTAATTTCTATTTCTAAATTTTGCCAAGATAATAACACATCTTTTGAACTTTTGCCCATGTTTTATCTTATGAAGGGTCTGATTATGGGGACGTCATTGGTTTGTGGATGGAGTAAAAATAGGTTATATGAGTGGCCGCCTAGCAATGTTGATGGTCCTTCGAAATGTAATGTTGTTGTTGCATACCACCTATGGCATCGACGTTTAGGGTGCCCTAATCATCACATTTTGAATAATGTTCTGCATAATTTTTCAATTCTAGTTTTTGATTCAAGAACTCATTTTATTTGTAATTTTTGTTATTCAAATAAAATCCATAGGTTACTTTTCACTCAAAATTCTTTGCATAGTGATAAATCATTATGTCTAATTTATCGTGATTTATAGGGACCATCTCCTGTCTTATCAGTTGACAAAAAACGATACTGTGCTTTATTGTTGATCAATTTTATAAATATATGTGGTTGTTCAAACAAAAAGCTAAAATAAAAGTTTTGGATGCCTTTCAACAATTACATCCTTTACTATAACGTCATTTTCAAACAAAAATATTGTCTTTTTACATTAATGGCAATGGTGAATTTCAAAAATTAGATTCCAATCTAAAAGTGCATGGTATTGAGCACCTAATGACCCTCCCTATATACACCCCAATGAGTAGCCTTGGCCGAACACCAACACTGACATGTTGTTGAGACTACAAGAACCTTGTTACATCAAGTATCCTTACCTTTGATTTTTTGGATTTATGCATGTCATCAAGCTGTGCATTATATAAACTATATGACCACACCTAATTTACAAAATAAGTCACCCTTTCAAATTTCATTCTAAAAAGCACCTAATTATAACTCTATCAGAGTTTTTGGATGTTTATGTTACATGTGACTCAAACCGTATGCTCCAAATAAATTAGGACCTCAATCCATACCATGTGTTTATTTGGGATTTTCTAATAAATATTATAGCCATTAGTGTTTTGATCCAATTAATTCCAAGTTTTATTTATCTAGGGACATATTATTTTTTGAAGATAAATTTCCCTTTGAAAATATATTTTCAAATTTAAAAAAGGATAATATTTCTTGGGATATTAATTTTGTTGAAGTTGAACAACCAAAAGAGGATAACGATTTGCTTTTAAAATCCTCTTCTCAACTACCAGCACCCATAACAACATTGCCAGCACACTCTCAACAGCCTCACTTGATATCCTCCGCATCTAGTAGCTCTTTCCAATGGTCAAGTACGCAATCTTATCCTTTGGCTTCTCCTTTGGAACTCTCTTTATTAATAAACCATAATTTATCTCTTCCACCTTCCACACAGACAAATTAGCCAAATAGAACTTCCAATTCAATCGATTCTTCCATCTTACCTTTGTCGACCACCCTTAAAAATAATCAACCCCTAATACCTCTCATCAGTTACTAGCAAAGAGAACACAACCCCACCAGCCTGCCACCTTTTCTCTCTTGAGCCCAACCTTCCCCATCAATGGTCTTTAACCCACAAGAACCCAACCCACCCGCTCCTTTATAGTCGACTAGTTATCAACCTGCCAACCTAGTTCACCCCATGGTAACTCACTCACAAACCTATAGTCTCAAGCCCCATCAACATCTTACCACCATTGAGCCTGCCCAGAATATCCTAGGTCTCACAAACAAGCCAAACTGATTTCCCACTGGAGTCTTGTAATGAAAGCCAAGTTTGATGCACTTGTTATTAACCAATCATGTGACTTGATTCCATGTGATCCTTCTAAGAATGTGGTGGATTATAAGTGGATATTCCATATTAAGCATAATCCAAATGGTCCTATTGACATGTACAAGGCTCGCTTAGTTGCCAAGGGGTTCACATAATGGCCTAGTCTTGATTACTATTCCACCCAGTAGTCAAGTTTGGTATTGTTCACCTTTTTCTAGCTATTGCAACATAGCTTGGCTAGCTAGTTCATCAACTCGATGTTAATATTGCATTTCTATAGGGCCACCTAGATAAGAAAGTCTTCGCGGTAGCCACTGGGATTTGAAGATTTTGAAAATCCTATTCATATATGTCATCTTTAGAAGGTTATTTGTGGTCTCAAATAAGCTCCTCGGGCTTAGTACATAGAATTTAAAAATTATCTTCTAACTTTGGGTTTTGTCAAGTCTCAATCTAACTCTTCTCTTTTCATCCTGCATAACTCTGGGTTTACTGTGTATATCCTTGTTTATATTAATAACATTTTGGTGACTAGTAATCAGCTCTGTGGTGTTTCCTACATCATTTAATTTCTTTCTAATCAATTTTCTCTGAAGGATTTTGGGTCCCTACATTATTTTCTAGGTGTTGAGGTGCTCCGTTCCTTTGTTGGTCTCTTGCTTTCTCAGCAAAAATATATCCTTTATCTGCTCCAAGATATCGATATGGAAAAATGCAAAGGAGTTTCTACTCCTATGACATCTACAGTTGTTTTTGACACTTCTCCTGATGATTCACTAGTTGATGGTGCTTTATATCGGCGCATTATTGGTACACTTAATTACTTTTCCTTCACTCACTCTAATATTGCCTTTGCTGTAAGTAATTATCTAAAGCCATACACCAGCCCCTTATGTCTCATTGGATTGCTTTCAGACGGCTTCTTCAGCATCTCTGATCTACTTCTTCCTATAGCATTCGAATTACCAAGGAGCATGATCATCATCTGTTTGGATACTCGGACTCTAATTGATTGTGCTGTTGCTGCAACTATGTCAGAAACCAATTGGCTCACCCATCTTCTTCATTAACTTTGCTTTCTGCTTTCACGAGTGCCTCAAGTTCTTTGTGGCAATGTCAACACAACTTACAATTGTGCCAATCCTATTTTCCACAACCGCATGAAACATGTGGCTATTAAATTCATTTTGTTCAGGAACAGGTCCAAAACAAAGAGCTTGAGGTGAAGCATCTACATGCAGCTAATCAAGTTACAAATCTTCTCACTAAGCCCCTTTCACGAGCTTCCTTCACTCAGCATTTTTCCAAGTTGGGTGTCATGGACATCAACACCAACTTGCAGGGGCATAATAGCATATATTGATTCTCCTCCTTTAGTTTAGGATTAGTTTGTTATTCAATTTTAGATATTTAGTTTGTTGTTATCACTTTCCTTGTATTCAAGATTAGTTTGAGTTGTTATTCTGTTTCTTATTTTCTCTCTACTAGTTATTATTATTGAGCTTTTCATGTATTTAGTTGGGATATCTTGGCCAAATGAACCCAACAATATGATGAATAAAATTACTTCAGTTTTCATTCCTTCAAGTCTTATTCTCTTTATTATAGTACTGATGATAGTTTTAGTTACAAACAGAGACTAAGAAATATTGATTTACTGAATCCAGACAAAGTTGGGAACTTCCACAAGCAATATAGAAAAGTAGGTACAAGAGTAGAGGAATTTTCAGCATAAGACTTTGTTTCACAAATATACTGTATTCCAAGTTGCGGAAACTTGAACATGCCCCATAGCATATAAATTTCAGATTCTAGGACAGGACTCGTGCCAAAGTGAGAAATAACCTGGAAATATGCATATTTTAACTCAAAACAATTTAGCTTTTTTCATCAGTAGTTTTCGGATTTATATACGCACCAAGCAGGGCACTAACCGGCTCACATGATAACCCCCAGAGAGAGGGAGAGAGAGAACACCGTCAACAAAACTTAGCTTAAGGACATCTAGAAGCTTATATCTTACAAAGTGATATGTTTGTGTCATTTTCAGGACATTCTAAAATGATTGCGTACTTCAAATACTACGTAAAAGCTGCAAGTTTTGCACTTTATGGTCACTTATGAGCCTAAAGAATCAAGCTCAATGATATGGCTATATTAAGTAAGTGGCAGACAACTAATCAGAGTTCACGCATCATATATGCTCAGGATAGACAATAATATACTGCAAAAATTGGGCAATGGGATGGTTAGAGAACTAGAATACAACAGTTAGCTGCCTTATCACCATTTGTTACGGCAGAGGAGCATAAGGGTGGCTGTTCAGTGAACAGATTAATGCTCCAGAATTTTCCTTCTTGGCGAACTTTAATGATGCCATCTTGCAAGCGACAGCCATGTTCTTCAATCCACAATAGCATGGCATCCTGCTGTCGAATACCTTTTGCATCATGGACTGAACCGATCAATGCACCTGGCACACAAGGTAGCATTTCCCCATCTGTCACAAGATTCCTTTTGCCAACAAAAAGTTGACCACTGCTGCAGTTCAAAATGAATATTTTTTCACTGTAAGTAGCAGAAGGTGCTACCACTGTGCACTTAGATCAGCTGCTGAATCCGAACTGATGCATAATACGCTTTGTGTCTACTATGAGTTGGTTCAAAGGTAGCAAGAACACATTTACCAAGTGATCATATAAAGTATAGCCACCAATGATACCCAATAAACTTGAAGGTAAACTTCCAGGAAACTCTTCATTTGGTAGCTCTTGACCCTCACAAAATCGGTAGATGACAGGGAGAAAGTTTTATTTCAAAGATTTCTCAAACTCCTCAATCTCATCTTCAGATCCACCTTTGCCCAGAGTAAGCAGAGCTTCAGGAACGTTTACTGCCAACCATTCCGTAAGATTGCTCCAACACCTGTTAGCTCATATAACAAATGGCCATGGGAACATGGCAAATCCTTTTCTCCATGCTTGATAAGCTGCCTAGAGATAAAAGGTACATTAAGCTCTGGTTAGATATTCAAGGACACACCAAATTGGTAAGACAAGCCCTTGACTGAATAATGGAGCAAATTTAAACAATAGCACAAGAATCAAGTGCACACGTCAATAAATTAAGCTGCCCTACAGATAATCATAGATAGTCCACCTCTCCACCACAGTGGAAGTACAAATCCATAAAAACAAGTGCAAAAAGATTCCAACTCAAAATTTTTAGTTGAGTTAGATTACAGGTACTGCCGCTCTTCTGTTCCACCAAAATAATTGTCCATAAACCCACGCATAAATATCACATGTTCAAATACAGATTTAATTGGTTACAAGATCTATGGACAATTTCGTTTTCAATTTCGCATTCGGGATATTTTATATTGAAAAGCAAATGTATTTTACTCACTTTACAACCTTTAAATACAAGAAACTGTACAAAAGGAGAAATATAACATCTCCAGAATTCCAGGCCACTTTCCTTCAATTTATTTGCATCAGAATTTATATTTGCAAAAGAGCTAAAACTCCCTCGGTTCATGACACCCCAGGTCTCTCCTCATTACTCAATATCTTATCAATTCAGCAACCCAAATTCACAACAGCAGAAAATCCTCAGTACAACTAAAAGTCGAATATATTACACAGAAATAGAAAGCGTAAAAAAGAAAAATCTATACCAGCACCATACTCACAATAACAACCCATGTAAATTACATGTTCATAAAAAAAATACATGTAAATAGACACAAAAAGAAAAGAAGCGAGACCTTGAAAGATGGGGTGGGATTGCCATGAGGATCGAGAGGGGAAGAGAGATTGAACTCCTGGGAGTAGAATTGGCCCCAAAGTGTGTCGTCAGAGGCCCAAACCTGAAAGCATCAGCTGAGGCAGGCAACGGAGGCAGTTCCCCTATGGCCCAATTTCGAGAGAATGATATGCATTGCCAACCCACCCACGCTGTCCAAACACATTGAACTTCTTCTGATTGTTTGCCTTTCTGGAGAGCAGTAAAGTAGTAAGGAGTATTTATTCTCTCTTTCTTGTCTAGAGAGCTTGAAAGGAACTGAAAAAGCTGGGATGTGGTGGGTTATTAGATGGGGAGATGGTGACTAGGGGTGTAACCGGATATTAAACGGATTGGATACAATATTTTCATATTCATATTTATTTAACTTTTCAAATATTCGCATACGAATATGGATTTGGTGGATATTAAAAAATGATATCCGAATTCGTATTCGTCAAATATCGGCCGAATTCGGATATATCCATATTCGATTACAATTATTCAGATTTATTTATATTTTATGAAACTTATCCGTATTTGAATTATTTTTTTTATCCATATTCGATAATAATTATTTAAATATCTATTTACAGATATCTAAATATGTAAATATATGAATTTATAACAAAAACATATTTTAATTAATAGAAGAAACTATATAATTTCATTAAAAAGAAAGCAATCAAACAAATAGTGTAATTTCTAATTAATAATTAACTTTATAATTGATTATTAGTATTTATTCATAATAATAATGATATTTAAATATATTAATTATAAAGTCAACCAACAATAATTGCATTGATTAACTTTATTCTTCATTTTTTTCCCTCTATATTACAATAATTTTTTAAATTTATTCCTTTTTCTTCCCAATTCTTCAATTATAATTTATATATACATATATGAATTATGATCTTTTTATTAAAAAATATAAAAATATATTATTTAATTAATATGCATTCAGATCGGATATTAAACGGATCGGATATGTATTTACCATATTCGTTTCCATTTATAATCGGAAATCTACTAATCGAATACGAATAATATCCGATTTAAACGGATGCGGATAAATTTTATATAAACGGATACGAATGCGAACGGTAAACGAATTTTAGAATATCCATTTACAGCCCTAATGGTGACTTCTAGTGGCAAATCTAATAATCTCTCAATTGTATCAGCCGGAAATAGCAATTATTTTTTTATTACATTTTTTTATTATGCTTGATTTTAGATTCTAAACATTTTTTAAAGAACTAGCAATAGTCGTACACAATATCTAGTACCCACGTGCATAAAATATATTTTGAATAATTATTATTCATGTAATTAAAACCATCACATTTCTCATTTTCGATGAAAATTGAATTTATAGTAGATTGTATCATGTAAACTTCTTATGTGTGTATTCCACTTTCATAGAAAAATATGAGATATCAATAAGAGGTACAATAATAAGAAAATTCATTGCTATGCCCCTTGAAAATTATTTTTCTCTAAAACATTAATGAAAATCAAATATACAATAAAAATAATGGGAATTTTTTAATACATAGGTTGCTGCAGAAGAAATAATTGATGTTTTTGAATACAAAAGTAATTGTAGTTTACTTTATATTATTATTTTTTCCTTGAAAAGACTAACGTCTGATAAATGACCACGTTTGAAGGAAACTTTCTACTTCATTTTGACTTCCATTACTGGGAGCTATGTTTTGCTTTTACAGAAGAAAATATCAAAAAATCAAAAAGAAGGGACCAGTTTGACTTCATTTGAGTTATAAGGTATGTCTAAGGCGTGGGCAAGTTGATTGAACTCCAAATATCAACCAACAACACACTGATTAAACCCAAGAAATATACATTTCCCTAGTTTACCATTAATCAAGTTATTTAAATCCTAACTCAATTAGTTTTGACTCAATATATGAATAAGAAATAGAAAGAAAAATACACATCATGCCATCATCCGAGCAGAACTAACAATGCTCTTTCTCTCTCTTATATTCTCTTTGCCTTCTCTCTAACCTTCTCGCCTGCTACTGCTCACCTTTT
>JACGDI010003206.1:38384-120758 GCA_014898725.1 Jacaranda copaia
TGCGGACATTATTCATGATGTCAAAGAAAGGAAGCTTATGCTTAAGTCCAAATCCGAATGAGGTTCTCCTTCTTGGCCCAAACATAAAATTGTGAACCCCTTTGAACCTAAAAAACCAAAAAAATCAAACCACCCTAAGCCTGCCCTTAAATAAATAATTTTCTTTTATGGAAAATTCCCAATGAGATGTCCATAATCTCATTCGGGAACACAATGTGAAATTTGTTGCTCTTTGTGAACCTCTTATTCAGCTGGATGATAATTTCATACATAGACGGTTGGGACCTCACAGTGGCTTTTGGAATTGTAACAACAAGATATGGTGTATTTTTGATGGCTTGTTGGATGTAAAAGTTATTTTAGATATGGAATAGGTGCTCCACCTTGAAATCAGCTGTACTTCATGGCCATCGCCTATTGCTTGTTCAGTTATCTATTCCAAATGCACTAGGCAAGAGAAAAGGCTCTTGTGGGATTCTCTAAGGCATATTGCTTCCACCAATCTTCCATGGATTGTTGGTGGAGACTTTATTATTATTTTAGAGGCTAGTGAACGTAGGAAGGGGGGGCGATCCAAATGTCGGAGGTATGTAGGATTTTGGCAACATGGTTTTAGATTGCAACCTTGAGGATGCGGGATTTGTTGGTTCGCCATTCACTAGGGTTAGTCATTCTATGTGGGAGCGTCTAGATCATGTCTTTTACTCAACAGATTGGATTGATTATTTTGGCTCCACTAAGCTTTCCCACCTTCCGATATCCTTTTTAGATCACCACCCCTTACTTCTCTCCTTTGCCAGGGTCTCCTCTGGCTTGACCTTGTCTAGCTTTCGGTTTCAAAATATGTGGATTAGACATAGTGATTTCAAAATGTGGTTCAGAATTATTGGAATGCTCCCATGTATGAAAAAGGGATGATGTGTCTCTTTTTGAAATTGCTTAGATTGAAGAAAACTCTCAAAACTTGGAATAAAGTGGTGTTTGGTAACATATCTTCTAAGGTGAGAGATGCCAAGAACTCTGCTACTATGGCTGAGGAGAGGTTTTATAAAGAACCCTACCAATATAATCTTATCCAAATGAAAAAATCTGATGCACTCCTTGCTTTGGCTTTAGCTATGGATGAGGACTTTTGGAAGCAAAAATCCACCACTAAGTGGGTTATCGAGGGGGAGAGAAACACTAGAGTCTTTAATAGTCTAGTAAAGAAGAGACAAAGGCTAAGATCCATGAGATCCAAGATAATGGCACCCACATCACCAACCTGGCAGAGCTTAAACCGTCAGCATCTCAGTTTTTTGAGGGCCTTCTCACAGGTGAGGAGGGTGACCCATCCGCTAACCTTCTAAACTGTGTCCCAAATCTATTGGAGAATTGGGATTGTAGCATCCTCTTGAAAACGCCATCCTTAGTTGAGGTTAAAGAGGCTGTTTTTAGTGTCCCTGCGGATAGCACGGCTGGCCCAGATGGGTTTGGGGCTCAGTTTTTTCATTCTTGCTGGGACACTATTTCTGAAGATGTTTTGGGGGCAGTTTTGGACTTCTTTAATGGTTCCCAGGTCCCTCGTGGCTTCTCAGCCACTACCATTACGCTTATTCCCATAGTTGAGGAGCTTTCATCTTGGAAGGAGGTCAGGCCAACAAGCTTATGCAATTCTTCTTGCAAAATCCTATTTAAGGCTATGGTTCATAGACTCTCTCATTTCCTTCCTTTGATTATCTCTCTTAACCAAAGTGCCTTTGTGAAAGATAGGATTATTTTTTATAACATTCTTCTAGCTCAAGAGATGGTCCACGAACTTGGTAGAAATAAGGAGAATGTGATCTTGAAGTTGGACATGCAAAAGGCTTATGACTAAGTCAATTAGCAAGTCTTATTGGTTGCTCTTTCTAGATTCGGATTCCCATCGGAATGGATTTCTTTGGTTCAAAACCTGATCTCCAATTGTTGGTTCTCGGTGTTAGTTAATAGGAGTGCAGCTGGTTTCTTCAAAGCTAGCCGCGGTCTTCAGCAAGGGGATCCTCTATTGCCTAGTCTCTTTATTATATTAGCAGAAATTTTCTCTAGAGGGTTGAATTCTCTATCTAATCAACATAAGGGGCTTTATTTCAACATTGGGCAGGGTTTGAAGATCACTCGTTTAGCTTATGCAGATGATTTCATGATTTTCACTAAGGCCAAAACTAAAAATTTTCAGCTGATTAAATACTTCTTATCCAAGTATGAGGATGCCTCGGGGTAACTTGTGAGTCCATCTAAAAGTTCTTTTATTTTCTACAAAGGGGACCCTTCTTTGATTAAGCTTACCAAGGAGACTCTTGGATATTCTAATGAAACTTTGCCATTCATTTATCTTGGGGCTACTGTACACAAAGGAAAGCAGGCGGCGGTTATGCATGATTCTATCTTTGCTAAAATTAGAAGGAAGCTTCTTGGATGGGAGCACTCTAAAATTATGATAGAAGGGAGACTTACTTTGATAAAAAGCACATTAATTTCTATACCTCTGTATATTTCACAAGTGTTGAACCCTTCGAAAAATGTGATCACAAAGTTGGAAAGACTTTTCAATCGGTACCTATGGGGTTCTACACATGACAAAAAGAAATTCCATTGGTGTTCTTGGGACAAAATGTGTTTCCCGTTTGAAGAAGGGGATCTTAATTTGAGAAATTTGCATGACTTAGTAAAGGTCTTCACCCTCAAAATCTGGTGGCGGTTCAGGTCTAGAAACTCCTTGTGGTTAGATTATATGTGGGCTAAATATTGTAGCAAAAAGCATCCATTTTTGATCAAGTTTTCTCCATATAACTCCCCTATTTGGAAAAAACTGTGCAACATTAAAGACATGGCCGAATAGATTATTTTCTGGAACTTGGGAGACGGTAAAATTTCATTTTGGCATGATTCCTAGTTTGAGGACTCCCCCCTTAACTTGAAACTTTGACTGGATATTAAGGATAATCCTCTGGTGAATGAATTTTGGGTTGGTAATAGTTGGGATAGAACTAAATAGGAGAATGTGATTGCAACAGACATTGTTGGTCGGATTTGTTGTATTCCCATTTTTCAAGGGGCCTATGACAAGCTGTAGTGGAAGCTGTCACAAAATGGCTCATTCAACACTAAACTGACTTGGAATTATGTGAGAAACCGTAAGGTTGAACAGGTTTTGAGCCGTCGCTGCTGGAATCCAATTCTAACACCGACTATCTCTATTTTTCTTTGGCGTCTAATACACGATCTTATCCTAGTAGAGGAGAGACTACAAAGAAAGGGGATCTTTCTCTCATCTAAATGCACCTTTTGTACAGCTTTAGAAAGTGCCCATCATTTATTCACCACTTGCCCTTTTGTCTCGAAAATCTAGAACCATTTCAGCCAACTATTTAATTTTCACCCTCCGACACCAAATGATGTATGTTCACTCATCCTAGTGTGGCAGAATAGTGCTCCTCCGACTGATGTCACCCACATAAGGTTCATCATTCCTTCCTTGATCTGTTGATTTACTTGGTGTGGGCGGAATGACTAAAGGCATAGAAACCTCTTGGTCTTGGCTAGCATAATTATTTGGAGGATTAATTGCTATATTTTCATGGCGGCTAAAGCTAGGATCCTTAATGATGACTCGTGGAAAGGGGATAGATTGGTTGCATCTCATTCATAGTTATCAAAGGTAGTCGCCTCACTCGCCTCAGGCAAGAGCCGAGGTGAGGTGACACCATGTCGCCTCTTTTTCCCCAGGCTAGGCAAGCGCCATAAGGCGAGGTGAGGCGACCACCTTTGTTGCTTTGGTCGCCTCAATTGCCATGGACGTCTCAATTGCCTTTGGTTCAATTTAAAAAAAATAATAATAAATGAGCCTTCTATAAGAAACCTTGACCTTTTGTAATAAATAATCTACAATTAAAAAGCATCCAAGCATTTTCCTACAATCAAGGCATTCCCTCCAACACCTTGATTCCAGCAACCTCGACCCTAAGTTTCTCTCCTCTTCTATCTTCTGTCTTTTTGTTTCTTAATTTGTTTTTTATTTTAATATTCTTTTCTCATACAGACAACACTTTTGATTTTTTGAATCTTTCTTTTTCAATTTTTTTAGTATATTAGTACTTAAACTAAATCTTAATATATTTAATTAGTTTGCTATTTCAATATAAAAATGTTTAATATGTTAATATGCTAATCTATTAATGCTTAATATATTTCACTTAATTTAATTTGTTATACTATATATATATTTTAACTGTTTTCTTAATTGTTGCCTGATTCGTCTTTCGGTCGCCCGCCCCTTGCCTCGCCTCTTGCCTTAAAAAAGTACCTCTCGCCCGCTCCTCGCCTCACACCTTTAATAACTATGATCTCATTTTGGGCACTCCTTTGATCCTTCACCGAGAAGCATTTGTAGGATGGTCACTTGGATAAAACCTCCTTTAGGTTCTCTTAAGCTCCACACAAATGGATCCTCCCGTGGAAATCCTAGGGTAGCTGGTGCAGGAAGCATTTTTAGGGATAATAAGGGTCATGTTATTTTAGCTTTTTACCAACCGCTAGGTAATGCTACCAACATCTATGCAGAGCTCTATGCCATTAAGCATGGCCTTGACCTTTGTATGGAGAGGGGTCTCTTGAATATCCTTGTGGAGCTTAATGCTAAAATTTCTATTCACTTAATTCTTGAGGACAAGCATCACCATTAGACCCTCGCAAATCTAATCTCTTACATTAGGAATCATGCTAGGAACCTTTCGGTCACATTTGAGCATACCTTTAGGGAGGGTAATCAAGTAGCGGATGATCTTGCCAAGCTTGCTACTGTGATGAATAGGGGTGCCATTTTGGAGCCGGAACACTTACGTTTGAAACTAAAGCAATTCATTCGGTTAGAAGAATTGAAGATCCCTGCATTCGGGCCAAATGACAATGGTGTACAGCAGCTGTTTTGGTCAATATTTTGTTTTTGGCTGTATTTTAATTGCTATTGATTTCTTTGTATCGCTTGGTTAATAAGGAGGTTCTTGTCTCCTCTTTTGTTTTGGGATTTGATTGTTAATTGTAATCATTATTGTAATCAAGCTCTTCTTTTGGTAATATACAAGTAGGGGTCATTGCCAAAACCCCCATCATAACATAGGCGGTTTTCCACAAAAAAAAAAATACACATCATGCCATATTGCAGGGGCAGAATAGATTCAACACAAACTAGAAGCTCGTTTGCTTGTTTTGATATTGCATGATAGATACACAATTCAATTTAATTCTAATATTTGGTTCAGTTTTAGAAGCCTTTGATACAGTTCGGGCTCGACATGCATTAAAGGCCAAACTTGGCTTGTGTATCAAGGAGTTAGGATGTGATATATTTTCCAACATAAGTTAAACAAAATTATAGTTTATCAAATGAGATAATCAAACAAAGCAAACAATTAAAGTTGAATATCAAGTTATTTAAAATATACAAACAAACATTAAATAGGGCACACAATAACTCATAATTTATCCAAGTCATACATAACATGTCTAATCTAAATATACCAAGTAAATGAGAAGTTCACATTTAACTCGTACAACCAATTCCAATTATCAATTTTATAATCTGTCCGTAATCTTGAAGTTAGTTTGAGTGCAAAAGTGCAGCAATTGAAGTTCATAAATCATTACAAATGTTGTACGATTGAGTTACCTATATCGCTCTTATTTCATTCCTCACCTTACTTGACATATAGGTGTTATTTCATTCCAAGACCATGTGTATTTTCCTTGTAAGCCAATGCTCAGCTTAACCAGCATTACTTTCTCATTAAGTATTTTCTTCAACCCCCAGTATACAGTCTTTTGATTGATAGAATTACTCATAGAATCAATGCAACATATATATATATATATGTGTGTATTCTAGTCTGAATTAAGTATATTATATTAGACTCCACAAGTTTAAGTTGAAACTGTTCTAAATCAAGACAGTTGAGTTAAAATTATGGTGATCCGTCAGAAAACAAATTTTGGGAGAGTTGCATTGGAGTAATATCATAAATGCAGGTTATGATTTGTTGGTAGTTTCATCTTTAAGGAACCACATTTAGTTGTTTACTGGCACAGACTCTGGTTGAGAAATAATTTTGTTATATATACAAATTGTTTCCAATTTTGGATGATCCTAGGCTGAAACTTTGAATGATAATACCCTGATTCACAGGGCTCCAAATCGAGTTGAGATTGCATTGCGCATTACCCTCAATATGGAGTGAAACAGGCTTTTCAAGTGGCATATAATAGGTTTTATAATTTGATGAAATTTAACTATAAAAATAAAACAAAAAAACGATGAATTTCAATTGATATTATAGCAAGGTAAATAGAAGGAAATACTGTTTATGAAGTCATGAATATGTTGTTATAAGTTTGCTTACAAAGCGCATCTTGTGGGGTTTCTTTTAATAGTAGGTTTTTTTTTTTTTTTTTGGAGAAATAAATTTAGGGGATTAAGGCATTGACCCCTACCTGTGCATTAATAGTTATTTATTCATAGTACACCTTTGTTGTTTTTCTTAATAAGTAGGTTTATAGCCTATCAAGTTGTATAGAAGTTGCGAAATTCCATTTGTTTCATGATATCTATTCACTCAATACACCATTTGCTCTTTATCACTATGTCAAAACCAAGGGAATCAATGGATGCAAAGGCATTTGAGTAATTATGCATAATTGTTGGTCCAACTACTATTATTATGTGACCTAATGGAGGAACTAACAAATATAAAAAGTATTAGAATCACATTAAGCAGTTCTGTTAGTTACTATTTCTCTTATGACTACTTACTCTGCTTCCCTTCATTCAGTTCCATGAACACCAACTCTGAGAAGCTATAACCTAAATCTTACCACCATATACATGAGTCCCAAATTAATAAGATCAAATAGCCAATTTCTCTTCGAATTCAATCTTTACCGATAAGTTAGGCGACTTGTTGGTATATTTCAACATATTTTTAAGAAGTTTTCCATGGGTATCATTTTAGATATCTGGACTTTTATTCGGTATATTGAAAGAGAAAACACACAAGAAAATTCTAATCAGCTTTAGAGAAGATAGGTTTACAAATTTAAGTTACAAAACTAAAGGTCATAAAAGCTCGCCTAATACTAACTAGCTATTAACTACATGAATAGTCGCAAAAAGAAAAAGAGGAAAAGAGGGGGATGGTGAGCGGGGATAAAATTTGCATATTATGTCTCAAATTATAATTATCTAACAGATATTCTAGATCAATGAGCAGATACCATAGTTACACCTACCATTAATATTTCTTGTAAGATAATATAATCATGAATAGCAAGGAGTGAAATTCTATGATGCTAAAAGAAATCCAAATATCTTGAGAAACCAAGAAAGAGAAGAAAATTTATACATAAGAGATAGACATCAAAAAAGAATAAAAGAAACATACAAGACCAAATTTTGTGGTGGAAAATTAAAACAAGACGAGTGAAGATGTACTCAACCCATCCAAACTCCCTACTGTATAACTGGCTCATGATATAACTCTTAAACCCTCACAAACAAATACATACACCAGATGCCTGGACACATACATAGACACATCTAGTCATACCCTATCATATGCAAAGCTCCATGCCATCAGTGCGATACCCAAGAACATCAACAGCCTAAAAACTCTACCTAGACACCATCAACATATATCTTGTTATTTATCACGTCATTATTAATGCCTAAATGTCCTCCCAGCACTATCAGCACAACACATGAGAAGGCCATTGTAAAAGACTCGAATGGAAAAATAAATGCATGCGCATGACATCCATGTCTATAGCAAAATATTCTGAAGAAGTGTACAAGAAGTTCAAGAAACTACCAAACAAATATTTAAATACGGCTTACAGAACTATAGAAAATTGCTTATAGCATGATTGATTGCATGAAACATCTAAACAAAATTACTATAGACAATTATGACATCCATTCAATAAGCTCCAAAAAAATTCTAGCAGAAATTAACTTTCAAGTAATCATTTATGCATTATTAAAAAGCATGCAGCTTCCAATCCAAAAAACTGTGAAATTCTTCCTGGTCATTTGCTTCCATTTTACTGGAAGAAATAGTATCATTAATGCAGAGGGTAAACTCAGAAGTGAGCCATTTAGCTAAATTATGTATTATAACTGAAGCAGTGTATGGGAAAATCCAAAAATTATGAAACCAAAGAATCTGACTTACCAGGACTACTGACCAGTAGAGTTCAATTCTAGCACAAGAATAACATTATAAAGTCCATTGAAATCTTGTTCAACGGATTCTCCATTTTTTCCTTCCAAACAGAACCACAACTTTCAAGAAGATTCTTCAATTTGTACATGCAAATTAAGAAGCTACTCCTGCAACAGCAGATTGCACGAGACCTAGACAATGCGATTAAAGAATTTGCACTTTGGCATTGCTCTATTTGGGTGGAAGTTTAGACTTAATCAGGAATTAACTTCTTGATAATTTAGAACATTTTACTTCACCACAAAACAGATGCAGCACATAAGTGTCATTACATATATTGTTTAGAAAGTCACCATATAAACTTTATACTCCTTATCTCTCCCAAAGATCATATAATTAAGAAAAGCAATCCCACATATCTAAATAGTAATTAGTACATTCTGCTTCTCTTCTATTCTCGCTCTAGAACTTTGCATGAAATAGGCCATTTTATAAACACAACAAGCAAAGAAAACATCCAGAAGATATCAGGACTGGCTCATCCAATACCAGGCGATAATACAAGAAAAATCAAAACAAATGATAAAATAACAAATACACATCATACTCCGATGACCATGTCTTTATGATGATGTGGATGTTCAACCCTTAAAACAGAATCTAAAGGCCGAAACAACTTTTACGAGTCAATAAATGGCCAGGCTCAAGTGGCAGTGCTGCTAATAAAGATTGCTGGGAGGGGCACACCCTTACAATTATTAATTTCGCTAGCGACATAAACGAGACATGAATACATAAAAGCTAGCTCTTTGAGCATGTTTGAACTAATCCTGTCTTGGATTAGGTTGCATGGATAAATTTCTAGGACCTATAGATATTACTGTAAAAATTCGACATCTAAGCTTAAATTTTTGTACTTCTATTCAAGGTACTAATTCCAAGACTAGCACTCAATCACTAAGGGAGCCCACAATTGAAAAGTAGGCATCACTAATTGATATGTACAAAAGGCTATTCCCAAAAGTAGGCAGCCTTGACTTCCCATTTCAAAATCATCAGAACACAGCCAGTGAAGCAAAAATTTGCTCAATCCAAAGTATATCTCACACAGTTCTACTACCCTTCGGAGCAACCTATTGCCAGAAATGGGCGCATAATATTTAACTTTACAGAAGTTAAGTGTTTCAGAAAGCATTCCACTCCCTAGAAATATTTTCACCCATAATTAACATAGCTGTGCTCTTCCCCCTACGAAACTCTTTAATATCATAAAGTGGGAGGCAGTAAATGAAGAGGAAACAACATAAAAATCAACAGAACATGGTTCAAGCAAAAATAATGGAAACACAGCACTTCAGAGTTCAGCCCAGAAAAAAAAAGAGGGGGGCAAGAAAGAAAAAGAAAAAGCATCAACTGAGAGTATATAGTTACCTGATTGAGGGTATATATTCAAGGACTCCATGCACCCCGCCCAGGTTGATTACCTTATGGTTGGTGTATTCGAGAGAGGAGATTGGCTGCAAATAACAGTGTTGTCTTGTAACTTTCATTTTTATCAGCCTCAGTTTCAGCGCCTTCCTAGATCACCACCTATGGAGCAGTCTGAAGTGGCTGATTTTGATGTGTGAGCTCCCCCTCAGAAGGCAGTGACATATACGGCTGTGGCTGAGAGACACCACTAACATTCATTTGATTGGACTTCGTAACAGGATATGCCGGTTGCTGGGTTGATGAACTGTAGAACCTTAGAGCATCTGTTCTATTATCCATTCCCTGACCCCTTAAAACATCATGAGAACTCCCTTGTTGATAATGCTGGTTGATCTCTGGTGCCACTGAAACCGGTCCACTTTGCAAAAGATTGCAGGAGCCATTGGTTTGGATGAAACGGCACTTTGAGGTGTCAAATAGATAGTGTGATCATCCATTTGGCAGTATAAATTCAATGCTTGATGGAAGTTGCTAGTAATATTTGAAACTGTAGAAGTAGCCTGAGCCGCTTGCAAATTTTGCAACTGGGAGTTGAGCTGGCTACCCAGCTGTTGCACAAACTGACTGTTGTGATCTAGGGCCTGATGTCCATGCTTCCAATGGGCACTGGTGTCAGGACCAGTAGCAACATTTGACGTCACACCCAGCATAGAGGACATCTGTACCCCAGATGCAATTTGTGAACCAGAAGAACCACTGTTAGCAGTAGGCCAGTAGCTAGCAATGATGTAAGAGCAGCAATAAGTTCAGGTGTCAAAGCTAAACCAGCTTGTGATGCTACCGTCGCCGGTGGAATAATTTGTGCAGGGAAAGAACTGGTCACAGGGACGAGTTTTTGAAGGCAATTTAATATCGTCAAGCAAAACCCTAGAATTATCCAAAGATAAAGCCCTTTCCTCAGGAGGAATAGCACTATGTCCCATTTGAAATGTAGTTATTTTCTGTGGCTCCACATACTGAGGATGAATAGACCATGGATTCATTGTTGTGCTACTTGGAACTATTTGAGGGAACTTCTAAACTACTCCATAAAGGCGTTCTTGTCCAGAAACTTTAAGAACTTTACTCAAGAAATCAGATGGAGGCACCAAAAATAAGGTGGTGCTATCATCGAACTTTGCAACCCCAGCCTGGTCTCTTGAACCCAGATATCTTAGGAACTCCGATATGAAGCGAAATCATCCTCACTATCGGGCAAAAAGAAAACTATATCAAACCCGATAGCATCCTCATAGTGTTTGCTCGGCAAGTCCAATCCAGTTCGTGCAGAGAAATTAACCACATCAGGCCTGCAGCAAAAGAATACCCAAAAACAGATAGAGAAGTTAACATAAATTATCAAAAGGATCCAAAAATCCATACTGTGAAAAAGAATATTATTAAAACATATGTTAGTTTCCAGAAAATGAGAGAACATCTAACACATTCAATAGAAAATTGTAACCAATAATTTGGAACCAGCAATGTTATCTAAGCAATTCCCATAAAGACAAACCTAAAAGAGATTTCTGCAATAGTCAATACTCCAGAGCAGCAATCTTTGACACACAAGCTAGGTCTCAGAAAGGGTTTTTTTTACCATCAACATTCTACTATCCATAAATACTAATAAAACCATTTATAGCTTTAGATTAGAAGGCCAAATTTTGTAGTTTGTGTTTATGGGTATGGGCATCATGAATGAACGGAACACTACCTATAGTGAAATCTTGCAAAAGACAGCAAGCATTGAGAGAGAGCACAATGCACACAGTCGCAATTAATAGCTTGAGAACATACAACTTGCCAATGAAAAATTTTGGGGAAAAAAATTTCCCTGGGCGTCAGCAAACAACAGAACCATAGTGAACAGTTAACATTATGAAGGGGATTACAGGAATAATTGAATCTCCAAACACCTGATAAAATACCAGATCATGCATGGTCTAAACTGCTTGTAAGATACAGAAGTTATAGTTTTGCTTCTCCAAAACCCAGAGAAACACCAATTGAAATATGTAACTGACTACCTACTAAGTTGTAGTATGCCAGACAAGGTGAACCAAAAAATAAAGTTTAGAATATATATCTAGAACTCCAAACAGAATGGAAGACAAAACATAAACTGGCCAAGCAGTTTTTGTCAGCTTAAAACTTTTCCTAATTGAAAGATTCATGCAAGTAGAATCAAGAAGCGTGCATCTCAAACCATCTTGGGTTTATATCAACTCAAACTTTAGTCAGAGAAATTATAAAATTGTTCAGTAGTCACACTTACATATCAGCACCAGGCCCTTCTGCCATGGTTACAGAACCAGAAGGCTCCCCCTACTACTTAGTGAATGCAGCCCATATTGCTCAGCCAATCCAACTTGATTTTCTGTTCTTTGAGAAAGCTAAGCAGCATCAAACCTTGACCATTTAGATTCCCTTTGAAGTTGGTTAGCATCAAAAACATCCCACACTTCAGAAGCAGATCTACTTGTCACATTAAAACCTGCAGAAGGAGAAGAGATTATTCCAGGGGTGGGAGATGACCTTCTCCAAGTTGGCCCTCCTAGAGTTTGGGGACCAGCATTTTGCAATTTATGAACAGCAGCCAAGTCGACAAATTCTGGGTGATGAAAAGCAGGTTCAAAGGTGCTCGGAGGACTTAAGGATGGCCTCATATACAGATCAGGTCCACAAATTCCAAGGGATGGTGTACGTCCAGGAGTAGCACCCAGTAAAACAGGGCGGTTAAGACCATGAATGTCCATCTAAACTGGTTGAAATGGATATTCATCGCCTTTTCCTCTCACTCCAGGAAATTCAACACTGGAATACTCGATTGAAATTCTTGGATCGTTAAAGAGCTTTCCCTCCGACCCTTCTTTGGCATGCCTGGCTTCTTCAACACTTCAGAATTCTACAAAAGCATAATTCCTGTCACTAAATGTCTTTATCCTCTTGATTTCCCCAAATAAAATCATGGCATTGTGGAGCATGTCTTCTTCAATGATAACATGAGGATGGCTTATCCACAAAATTTTACTACGCGGTGCATCTCCACATTGTGACCCTATTGAAAGAAATTGCTGCAGCAAACAGCAAAAACAAAGTTCAAAAAAGAAATTGAAGATAATTAAAGGAATGATGAAAATGCAATGAGACATACATTCAATTAACATGGGAAATATGTAGCATTGGAATACTAGTGTTCTTGCTATCTTCCGTAAGACAAATCAAAAGACCAGAAGGATTCACTTCTCATGCACAGAATTGCAGGAAGCTTTGATACTGGCAAGTTATTCGGATTACTCAACTTCATCGACAACATTCAGATCCCAAGCATTAAAGAAATTCTCAAAATCAAGCTACTCACATTTTTTCTTTTGGATCCAGGAGACCAGGCTCAGGATAATTGTGTAAGGAGTCTTGTCCCATCCAGCGAAAATCAGAAGTCCCCATATCTGGACCCTGCTCCAGTAAAAGATCTGGAAGACAACCAAAGTTTTAATGAAGAGGGGAAATATTTCCTGATAAAAATTCAACCCTACATCCTTAAGCATGGAGAAATAAGTAACAAGGCACCAGAAGATAGAAAGATTTTTCACTTTCCTGGAAAGGACAGCAAATAAAAAAAATTTTTACTAAGCAGATCATAATTTCAAGGTGAACTAATGTTTATAATTTTCAACCCAAGCTATCTATAACTACCAAGCTTCACCAGTCCAATTCATCGCTTCAATAGTGCAAATCAGATAAAGCCTTACGCACTGTCAAATCAGATACTATGATAGCTAAATAAAATTTACAAATAAATTAATTAAATTAGTTTAATTATTAATGGTAACTTGTCAAATATTTCAATTAAAAATTTAAATTAAAAAACTAAACTAACCAATCCAATCCAAATCAATTTAAAGTGAATTGAATTGAATTAGAATTAAAATAAAAACCTAAGCGATCCAAATCTATCCAACATACATTATATAGTTTGAATTGATTAACTTTTTATCCAAAAGTCGATTCAAATCGAAGTGGAACACCTCTAATATGAAGTCCTAAAGAATTAATGAATCAGTTTTGGAAAAATTGACTTACTCTTCTCAAAGATTGTGATCTGTGATCTAAGATAATCCACACCACACGCAGCGGAGCACCACCGATTCGTCTCCCATTCAAATTTTTCAGTGGCTGAGTAGTGTCTTCTAATACAGCATAGCATAATCAACATATGCAATGTTTCGGTCTCTTTTACCAAATCTGAGGAACTCCTCCTCTAATTCTTCTTTGGAAATAGATTTTAGCCCGCAAACAACTGGTTAAGCATTCCAACGATTGAATATTTCGATTCTGGTATCATGGAAGCAAATCGAGTACAAAAGCATAACACATACAGCAACAGCTTTTAGAAACTTGTAGCATAATCGGAAAAGAAACGCATTAGGAACAAGATTGATATCAAGTTACGCCCAGACACAGACACAGTACCCCTTAACTCATACATCTTTTGGAGATATCATGAAGCAATAATTTCCACATGACGGGATGGTAAGGGCAACCTACTTTAACACGTGCGGATATCCTCAAGTACGGCTATCCGAACTTCATTAAAAATGTGGCCACACATACAGTCACTCAGGCGCCCGAGTTAGAACCGGCCATTGGGCAAAATCTAGTTGTTGACTTCTTGTTACTAGAGTTGGGTTAAGTATTCAACTCTGATCACTACCTCTCTGGATTTATTGCATTGAGCTAGCTATTGAATATTAGAAAAGAGTGATCAGAAACTGCCGTGCATATGGTTCTTGCACAACTCAAGCATAACCCAGATGCAGGTCAAGTTTAAAATTATGAAGCCTCAATGGAAATTAAAATAAGTTGAAGGTTGACAAGAGCTCTAAGTGCACAAAGTTCTTCAAAATGCAAAAGTTCCCCGTGGTGGTTGAGTGGCAACTAGCATCAAGTCATTAGCAGCAACAAAGGCCTCTCTTGGTCAATAATAATAGCCAACAGTTTCAGAGTGAGGATCACTGATCAGATAATCCATTTTTAGTGCTTGTGCAACCTCTACTATTTGGCGGAGGCTTTATCTATGAAAGCTACAAGAACTCCTCAGTTTTACAGCTCTTCCCTCTGATTTATTTTCTTAGGAATAACTATTAATAATTAGATGTATCTTGAAACTGGTGCATCTTTTGTGTGGATGGAAAATGTTTTTCGCATGCTCGACTATCAAATTAGATTATTACAAAATCATGTTGTCAAGTTTTTGGACCAAGCAACTGCCACGTCCTCGAATTTCTTCTTTAGTAGGGATGAAACAGAATTCTCTTTGAGGTTCGGATTCCTCAAATCCATCACATCCTTCCCATTGCTGAAGAATATTTTTAATATGTTCAATATTGTCAAAATAAATTCTTACAAAAACCATTTCAAGTTCAAACGGCTGCCACTTCCTCTATTCTAGCTTTATTAAGGACGTAATAGAGTTCTTTTTGTAAAAGAATTTATAAATATCACATTTATCTGGACTTTATCATCCTTAGTGTCCTTGCTTGGGCGGGGAAACTCGTAGGTCCACACTCACTCACTCTCATATATATTTGAGGTTTTGTCAAAAGCCCATTTGGCTTGCGCGGAATAAACCAAAAATAAATTCATGTAGGAATTTTGTTTGCATACAATATCCTTCATTTGGAAGGGCCGCAATTTTTTCTCCAGAAAAAACATAATCTATATCAGAACTTTGGATGTATCATTTAAAGCTTTATTTCTACCCAAAAGTTGATTTAAAATTTCACTAATGAAGTACGAGTTTGTCAGTGTTAATAAACATTTGGAATTGGGAGTCATATATACCGTATTATCTTGTTAGACAAGGTTGTGAATTAGATCTTCGTGAAGTTTTTTTCTCCTGAGTTTGAAAATCGGACATTGGAAAAATAAACCAAAACCTACGTTAACGGATTAATTTGATATTCAATTGCAGAATTGTTTCAGGTTGTTGGTCGAAAAGGAGTATAAGTTTACAGCAAGATATCTATTTTAGACCAGGGTCCCCAAAAATCTGCATGTCGAGTAACCTTTTTTCGTTTATGGTGAAGTCCAATGTCCGGTATACACTCTCAAAACATTCTGATTGGAGTTGCAGCATCCCATGTTCATAATGTTGGTCATAACCTTTTTGAAGAATAATCAAACACTATGATGAAAGCATATAAGGAAAGAAAACAGAATTTGGTCCAAAGATTTAAATTTCACAAAATTAAAAGAGTTGCAGAAGAAGTTACGAACTCTTGGATTGCGTATACTGCCTCCAAAAATGCTATTTACAAAAGGAAAATGTTTTATCCGGAAATCAATTCTATCCAAACAGAATTCTCGTTACTAATTCTACCATTATAAAGTAAAAAGTGTTAAATCTAAAAAAAGTTGTCAAGGCCTCAAAAAGAGTATCAACGTACAAAAAGCAATAAACCAAATTACAATTGAAACCCTAGGAAGCCATCTAAGTTGAAATTCAAACAAGAATTTACACAATACAGAGTCAGTCTCAACAAACCGAAAACATGAGAAATCAATAAAAGTTCACCAACCGGTTTCGCTAACTCTGGGCTTGTTCTCCTACATTTTGAGGAAATATTTTCCAACTCCCAAAAAAATTTCAAAATGCATTCACATTCCACAAGCTTTCTCCCAAAATACTATAATTTTTTACCCAAAAAATCCATCATAATTCACCCAAAAAAACCCTACACTCTAAAAAATACACCTACTCCCTCATTTTCTCACTCCATCTTTCACATCACTCATTTATTTATCACTCTATCACTTCACTTGTATATATATACACACATATATTTCACCCTACAAACTCAATAAAAAAGTAACTGATTTGACATAAATAGTAAAATTTGTCTCTTCCAAAAATATAAAGAAACAAATAATTCATTCTCAAATTATTTTTCATATTTCTCAAAATAAAAAGAAATACTTGGCACATTCTCCAATTTTTTTTCCAAAAATCCATTCCTCCTATTTTTTTTCTACAAAATGTCCAAAATATAAGAGAACAAGCCCTCAAGTTTTAAAGGATTTCCACAAAGAATGTGCCCCTGGAGACCCTATTTTGCAGGTTTCCTATCCTCAATTTCTTTGGAATAGACAAAACGCATAATTGCAGGATGGATATGTGCAAATGCTATCCACTTTGCCATACTTTTTAAACAGCACTTTCAATTCGATTTCACTATTATCTAGTGATAAGTTGTCGATCCATAAGTTGTTTGATGGCGGATCTCGTGACAGATTTGCACCGCTGCCATGGCTCGGGGTTGGGTTTGCCGCCGATTTAATGGGAGGTACCATTATAATTGAATCAACTAAGAAATATACTAGCTCACGCAATGTTCCAAGTCAAATAAACTGTCTCAAAAAGGTACTAAACAAGCACATTTGACTTCACCCTTACCGTCGTACCTTGCGTATCCCTTAGCCAACCTCACCCATCTTTGCTTTTCGGCCACCTTGCCGTCGTGCCCTGCTGATGGCGAGTCTTTGTCCTTTTTTTGCTATGGATGATCCTTTTCCCTCCCTCCCCTCTCACTTACCCCAATCACTTATTTCTCTATGGCAGATTATTCCCATTTCCACTCATTTATCGACACACCACTCCTTCTTTGCCCCTTCTCCATCTCCTGAAGCTCCAAACCCACCACTTTTGAGGTCTTTATCACCCTTCCTTAAACGAAACCCACATGCTGCTCCTCGTTCTTTCACACAGGCTGTGCACAATTATCAAGCTGATCCTTTTGTTGATTTTTATGGTAATAGGTCTTTATTTTTTGACCCTCTTAGTCCCAAATCAGGTAAGGTACTGATTTCTAAAACAAAGGCGTCATTGGTGTTATTTGATGAAGAAGTGAACGATCTTGCTGCCCCTTTCAAGTTCACTTTGGTTGGAAAATTCTCATTTGGGACTCCTCGGTACAATGCTATTGTCAAACACTTTGAAGCTATGAAATTAGTTGGGGATTTTCATGTTAGGGTATTCAACGCTAAACATATCCTCATCATCCTGAGCTCTACAGAATATTATTCCACATTGAGGTTAAGGCATGAATGGTATGTGGATGGGCTCCCTATGAGAACCTTGCAGTAATCCACAAATTTTAATCCTCTATAGGGACCGGTAGTGACTCATGTTTGGGTCAGATTGTTGGAGCTTCCGCTGTTCTTGTTCAACCGCAAGTCCCTACAATCTATTGGAGAGTTATATGGTACCCCACTGAAATTTGATAAAGCAACCTTTTAAATGACCTGTGTCAACTATGCCCAAATCTATGTGGAATTAGACCTGACGAAGCCACTACAAGAAGAGGTGATTATTGAGCATAGGTTTTTCTCTATTTTAGTTAAAGTGTTGTATAAAAGGCTCCCAAAATATTGTGGGCATTGCAAACACATCAGCTACAAAGAAGAGACGTGCTACTTGAATAGACATGCGTCCAAACCAACACAACGTAGAACCTTTGTAAGACCAAGATTAGATAAAGGAAAATAAGTTGTTAGGGAAAGTAAAGAGATTATTAGTACTAGTGGCTTGAAGGCAATAGTTGAGCCCTCTAATTTAGTGGTTAGCAATCACTTTGAACTGCTTTAGGTTACAGAAGTGATTGATGAAAACACTTTAGATCTTAATATAGTAGCTAAGCCCTCTAATTTGGTGGTATTGATTGTGTGATGCCGCATTAGGAGGCTGTGGTTGCTTCCCCACACAATAAATTGAATGCTTCTAATGCATCTCCCCTTGCTCTTGGCCCACCTATTTGATCACATAAACCTTCATTAACAACCAAAAGAATTATCCCACAACGTATTAACCCAACTATTTTGGCACCTCTACCCGAGTTTCTCAACCCTATGGTTCTATCTTTTGATGATATTGTTAGGGATAACTAGGAAAGACAACTAGCTCCTCAACCCAAAACTGATGAAAGTTCACCCTCTTGACTGAAAACTAAAACTACCAACCTTATTGTCCAAAAGAAACATAAAAAATCCAAAATCTCTAAACTCCTCTCCAAATGAATAACTTTCTGATTGGAATGCACGGGGTATAGGGAATAAATTCTTGCAATGGGATGTTTATAACCTGGTACAAGAACATAATTTTAAATTTGTGGCCCTTCTTGAGCCACTCATTTTGTTGGATGAGAATTTCATGCCTAGAAGACTTGGACTTCAAAGAGGCATTGTAAAGTGTAGTAACAAGATATGGTGTATCTTTGATAGTTTATTAGATGTAGAGGTGTTGTAGGATATGAAACAAGTTTTACATTTAAGAATTTCCTCGGTCGTTTAGGTTTCGCCAATTTTATGTTCAGTGGTATATGCCAAATGTGACAAACTAGATCGAAGACCTCTTTGGAATTCTCTTAAATAGGTTACCTCTTCTCAACTGCCATGGTTGGTGAGTGGTGATTTTCATATTATTCTTAAAGCTAGTGAGAGACAAGGAGGTAATGACCCTAATGTTGGGGCAATGGAGAAATTTGGAAACATGGTTATTGATTGTGAACTTAAGTATGTGGAATTTGAGGGCTTACTTTTCACTTAGGAAAATCATTCTAAGTGGGAACAATTGGATAGGATTTTTTACTCAATGGATTGGGTGGGGCAATTTGGTTATCCTAAGGTTACCCATTTGCCAAGGACTTTCTCTTATCATAGTGGCCTTCTTGTCTCTTTTGCAGGTTCTACTAGCCCAGCTGCCTCTTCTAGTTTTCAATTTCATAGCATGTGGGTAAGGTACCATGGATTTCTAAAAATTGTGGAAAATTGCTGGATAGCCCTAATTGGTGGGCATGGTATAGGGAAACTTTTTCTTAAACTTTTGAGGCTTAAGAAAACTCTTAAAAATTGGAATTGGAAAATTTTTGGAAATGTGTTCTCTAGAATTATAGAGGCTAGAAAGGTGGCAGCTCTTGCAGCAACAAAGTATGATAAGGACCCATGCATGCATAAACTGCTACACCTTAAAAGGCCAATGCTTTACTCGCATCGGCTCTACCTATGGAGGAGAACTTCTAGATACAAAAATTGGCCAGTAAATGGCTAGTTGAGGGGGAGAGAAACACCTCCTTTTTTCACAGCTTGGTTAAGAAGAGGTAGGCTAAATCAAGGATTAGTGAGATTAATGATAATGGGGCGATTATTAGCAACCTGGTGGAGCTCAAAAAATTAACAGCGGCATTCTTTGAAAACTTACTTACTGGAGATGATGGTAACCCAGATAATGAGTTTTTAGATTGTATTATGAATATTCTAGCTTCAATGGATTATAGTTCCCTCTTGTGCCAGCTTTTGAACCAAGAGGTGAAAAAGGTTGCTTTTAGCATTTCGGTTAATAGTGTGGCTAGCCTAGATGGTTTTAGGGAAAAATTCTTTCAATTTTGCTAGGAGATTGTTAAGGAGGACGTGTTTTGGGCAATTTAGGACTTCTTTAATGGCTCCCCAATTCCTAGAGGGTTCTCTGCCACCACTATTTCTCTCATCCCTAAAGTGGAAAACCCTTCATCTTGGAAGGATTTTAAACTGATCAGCTTGTGCAACACCATTAATAAAATCCTATCAAAGGTGATGTCTCTCAAATTATCCAAATTCCTACCTCTTATTATATCTCACAATCAAAGTGCCTTTGTCAAACGTCGACTTATTTTAGATAATATCCTCCTTGCTCAAGAAATAATTCATGAGTTAGGAAGAAAAATAGATAATGTGATCCTCAAATTAGATATGCAAAAGGCATATGATAGAGTTAACTGGTATGTGCTCTTAGTAGTTCTCAAGAAGTTTCGTTTTTCCAGAGGGATGGATCTTCTTGATCTCTAACCTTATATCCAACTACTGGCTCTCGATGCTTTTGAACGAATATTCTATTTTGCTCGAGTAGAGGATTAAGATAAAGTGACCCTTTATCTCCCAGTCTCTTCATCCTCTTTGTGGATATTTTTTCTAGAGATTTGGATGTTTTCTACTCTCGTCATTCTGGGCTTTATTTCAATGTTGGTTACAACATCAAAATTTCCCACTTAGCTTATGTAGAAAACGCTATGATTTTTACCAAAGCTAAACTTAAGAACTTTCAATTTTTGAAATTCTTTCTAACTAAATATGAGAAAGCCACGAGGTAATTGGTCAGTCCACAGAAGAGCTCATTTCATCTCTATAAAGGTGAGATAGTAATCAAAAATATGGCAAGGCATGTTCTAGGATCCTCTAAAGTGGAACTCCCTTTCATCTACCTAGGAGCGCCTCTTCACAAGGGTAACCAATCAGCTATTATGTATGACTTTATTTTTTCCAAAATCATAAAGAGACTCATGGGATGGGAGCATTCACGCATTATGATAGGTGGGAAACTCACTTTGATAAAGAGCACACTTCTCTCCATTCCCTTATACATCCTTCAAGTGATGAATCCTCCCAAAAATGTGCTAACTAAGATGGAAAGACTCTTCAACCAATATCTATGGGGTTTTACTCGTGACAAGAGAAAGATGCATTGGAGATCTTGGGAAAATATATGTTATCCATTTGTTGACGGTGGGCTCAAAGTGGGAAGCTTGCAAGACATGGTTGAGGTCTTCACGGTTAAATTATGTTGGCGATTTAGGATGATGAACTCCTTCTGGGCTGATTTCATGTGGTAGAGATATTGCAAGCAGGGTCACCCCTTGATCGTGAAAGTCTTTTCGTATAACTTATATTTAGAAGAGACTCTGTAAAGTTAGGGAGACCACTGGAACTCAGATGTTTTAGGTCTTGGAGGGGAGAATATTTCCTTTTGGTTTGATGCTTAGATAGAGGATTTACTGCTGAAATCTGTGCTTCTTTCTCATAGCTTTAACAACTAACTAGTTCGTAACTTTTTGGTGAATGGAGTTCGAGATAGGTCTAAATTGGAGAATATGCTTCCAACAGACATGGTTGATAAAGTATATTATATTCTCATTCTGCATGATGCTATAGATAGGCCCTATTGGAAATAATCTCCTGATGGTAATTTTAATACTAAAGGGACTTTGGAGTGTATGAGACGGAGGAAAGGTCCTCATGGTCTTGCTCATCTTCATTGGAATTCAATCTTCACCCCCACTATTTCCATCTTTTTCTGGAGACTAATCTTTAACCTCATATCAGTAGATGTCAGGTTACAAAAAAAAATCATTCACGGGCCTCTAAGTGTGTTTTCTGCCAGGTGTTGAAGAGTATTAGGCACCTTTTCATTCACTGTCCCTTGGCCTCAGCTGTCTGGAATTACTTTGCCAATTTGTTCAAATTTTTACTCCCCAATACAAATGATATTGGCCTATTTCTATTTGCTTGGAAAGACTCAACACCATATGGAGATCTGACCTACATTAGATTTATCATCCTTGTTCTCATTCTTTGGTTTATTTAGTATGGAAGAAATGACTCTGGGCACAGATAGCTGGATGTTTTAGCTAAGAGAATTATAGGGCCGGTGAACTACTGTGTTTTTGTGGTAGTCAAGGCGAAGCTTCTGAAGGATACTAGTTGAAAAGGGGATAGATTTGTGGCTACCTAATATGATGCATTCTATTCTCCAAATTCTCAGCCACGCTACTAGTTTATTATGTGGAGAAAACCACCGTAGGGGATAATTAAATTGAACACAGATGGTTCATCTCTTGGTAATCTGGGTAAGGCTGGTGCGGGGGGTATCTTGAGAGATAGCCTGGGTTGTGTGATCTTTGCCTTCACTCAACTGGTCAAGACCATGTATAACATTTTTGCTAAAATTGTTTCCATTAAGATAGGCCTTGACATTTGTGCGGATAGGGGTTTTAATGATATTTGTGTGGAATCAAATGCTAAGGTGGCCATTCACTTAATTTTGGATTCCTTTAACCACCATTGGACTTTGGCACTCTTCATCTACTACATTATCCTTGAACATTAGCTTTGTGCACACCTTCAGGGAAGGCAACCAGGTGGCAGATGTATTAGCCAAGATTACTGCATCCATAGACCAAGGTCAAATTTAGGGAAAGGAAGAGCTATCGATGCAAATCAAGAAGATGATCAAATTTGAATAACTTGACTTACCATACATCCGGACCAAATGATGTTGTGACTTCTTGGTTTTCTTTTGAGATTCTTTGTAAGTCATTTATGTGCATGATAACTTGTATAGTGTAGTGGTAGCATTGATATAGAGGTGTGTTCCTCTTTTTTTTTGGCTCTTAATATCTTTCATTTTTTCATCTTTGTAATCATTATTGGTCTGGATTATTGTAACTGTCTTCCCTTTTGTGATTAATACATAGGTCGGGGACTGCCTTAAACCCTCACTCCATGTGAATTAATTAAAAAAAAACTAAGAAATATACTAAACAAAATCGAAACAAAGGACCAACAAAGATTTTGGTATGGAAAAGAGAGATAGGTGAAAAGGGGGAATATAGAGCGCTTGGGCTATCGAACAGCCTCAGTAACTTTAAACTGAGCCAGAATGTTTGCATGCAATCTCAACATGCACAAAATATAGGGCCCGTCGTTCTATGTTTTTGCCATTTTTTAGAAAAAATTTTGAGGAATAGATTTTTTGGAGAAAATTTGAAGAATATGCTATGTATTTTTCTTTTTTTGAAAAAATATAAAAAATAATTTGAGAATAAATTATTTCTTTCTTTCTTTTTTTTTTTTTTTGAGGGTTTGTAGGGTGAAAGTAATTTTTTTATATATTATATGTATGTATTTTTAAAATTGGATGGTGTGCATGTATATATATTTATAAGGATTGAAATATAATTATAATTAATTTAATTAGTTATTTATTTTAAAATTTATATTGTTATAAATTTGAAAGTTTATAGCTTATATCAAGCCTTTTTCCATTAGCAGATTGAAATATATGAGAGGTTTTTTCGAAATACCTAGTTGGTATGAGACCTTCTTGAATGCAATTTAAATTTGTACCACTATCAACAAGAGCAGTTAATTCTTTAGAGAATTTATTATCAATAAGGAGATTGATTTTAATTAACCATTTCTTAGAAGTAACTATTTCTAATTTCGAAAGAAAATTTTCACTTTGAAATTTTTCATTTTGAATATTATCAAAAATATTATTAAAAACATTATCCATTTGAGGAATAATCTGTTTTCCTTGAGAAATTTCAAATTCTCATCCTTTCTTCAAGAAATATATTATTTCTTTTAATATCAACAATCTCTTGTTTAAAATTTTCAACTTCTTTTTTCAAATCCTGAACAATAGTAGGAATATTAGTCTTTTGTCTATTTTCAAGAATTACGTAAACCTCAGACATTGTGTAAGGTTCTGCTTCTTTATAAATAGGTTCTTCAAAAGATTTTGAAGTTGAAGGAGAATTTTCAATTTGATCAATAATTCTTGATATGAGAATAGGATCTTTAATAGACTTTAAAAATTCTAAAGTACTATCATTAGTCATAACATTTAATTCAGAGAATTGAGAAATAAGATTGTCTAATTCTTCATTGTCTGATTTATCTGAATTATCACTATTAATACAAGACTTACCTTGCTTGCAGGGATCGCATTCAGATTCATTATTTGAGCTATCTAAACATTTATTTAAAGAGTCAGATTCTGACAAATCATCTTTTTCCGTATCTAATGACTCAAGCATAATCTTATAAAGAGTTTCTTTAAGATTTTTATCAATATCAAGAGAATTTATTCATTTTCTCATTTTACATTTGTCAGCATAATGACCAACTTTACCACATTTGTAGCATGCATTCTACTTCTTATACTTTCTATGATGTTTTCTATCAGATTTTCTTTTTTCTCTTTCTTTTTTATGAGATTTTTTTCTCAAATTTTTCATTTTTTTATCAGAAAATTCTTTATATTTTCTAGTATTATTAACTTCTTTTGGTAATTCCATACCAAATTAACAACAAAACTGACCTAATTGTTTTTCCTCAGTAATATTATTCTTTTTTATTTGTTGATTCAATTTAATTTCATTACAAAGGGCTAAACCCTCTTGTATACAGGTGCCTATGATTTTGCCATACGTAAATTTATTATAATCTATATTGACATCATTTTGTCTAAGAGTTTTTCTAACTCTTTCTGGAAATAATGAGAGAAGACCATCTACAAATTTAGACTTCCAATAAGTACTATTAAACTCAGGGAGTTTCATAACTTTAGAAAGAAAAGTATCTTTATTCCACCTAAATCAGGTAAAATCCTAACATTTTAAATCATTTAATAAGGTTCTAATATGTTCAGAATTATTGGTCCAGCTACCTGTAAAGTATTTTATAATAGTGACAATAAGTGTATAAATAGCATTTTCAGTATTAATACTAGTTCCTTCCTGTTTAACAGTATTAAGAATTCTTCTTTATTAGCATAAGTAAGAATATTATCCCACCAACCTTTCAATTGACCTGTAAAACCTGTAATAATCATCTTTGCAATAGTTTTATTAGAATTACCATTTTGCTTACTAATGGAACTATACACAAGCATTCTATGCACAGGATTATAAATATGCCTTTTTGTGAAACCATCAAGATTCCACTCATAAATATTCTTCCTTGAGTAGGAATTGTTGTTAACAACATCTTGTTCTTCATGAAAAACATCTTGAGGAGTAGGACGTGGGTAATAATAAGTCCTCATAGTAGGTCTATCAGCATATTTCTAAAGTTTATTAACTTCTTCTATGATCTTTTTCTGATAAGATTCTTAATCAATATTATCTTCATTGATATGAAGAGTAGAAATTATGAATTCAGCAAATTTCTTCGTAATAATCTTTTCTAGCTCAGAAATATCTTCAAGTTTAAAATTCTAAACATCAGGGGGGTTGTACAGTAGGCATGGCTATTATTGCTTGAGATGTAGACATAGAAGGTTGGAAGTTGTTAAAAAATTTTAAAAAATTTCCAAAATTTCCTTTATTTTAGCAACAGTGTTTATTATATATGATATTCTTTTATCAAGTTGGAAAATACTTTCTCCAAGAACATTTAATTATAAATTAGCATAATTTTGCTATTTTATTAAAGAATTTATATTTCTAAAAGTAACCATAGCATGCTCATTTTCAAAAAGATTTTGAAATGCTAAGAATTGAATACCTTTTCCATCTTTATCAATATGGAAAGGATTTTGGGGAGGAAATATTCCTTTTTGTTTTTCTCCATCATCAAAAACATAAGTTCTTTCTATAACAGCAATAATTGATTCTATATAATTAACCATAAACCATGGTACAAAATGTACAAGTTGATCTTTTTTAGTAACAAATTTATAAAATTCTTTTTGAAAATATAATTTTTCTTCCTTAGAAAAGTTTCCAAAAAACCATTTTCTAAATAATTCCCGTCTTTCTTTATTAAACTTTGTTTGAATCAATTTCCTATGAGGAGATCCTAGGCTAAAATTATATTGTTTCTTAATCATTAAAAACAATTTTCATAATATGGGATTTCCCACAGAGAAATTCATATCAAATTCAATAGGTTCAATAGAATCTTCACAATTATTATCATCATGAGGAATACCATGAACAATATTAGAACAAGATATTTTTAGTTTATCAAATCTATTTTCTAAGTTATTATCTCTCCTAATTTCTAGAGCAAATTCTAAGTCTAGATGTAGAAGCTTTAGAAATATTAAGATTCTCAACAGTATAATCAAGAGGAGAAAAATAAGAAAATGAAGATCTATTAGATTTATAAGATTATGATCTTGTTTTAAACTAAATATTAACATCTCCATCAAGAGTCTAAATAATTCTATTAACCTCAGTTTGTATAATAGGTTGAGTAGGAATAGCTTCCTTTATCACCCAATCATTAGGAAATTGAACTTCTTCCCATTTAATGGGTCTTCTACTAGTAATATGAGATTTACAGAAATTTGCTTCTATAAGAATAGTCTCGTTATTTTGCTTACTAATCATTTTACATATAGGATTTAAAGTACAAAGATGTTTATAATAAATACGATAACAAATGCATTTAGTTTCAGTATTTGGCATATAATTATAACCATGTAATTTAACATTTAATGTTAAAGAATGAAAAATATTCGCATCAGTCAAAGATAATTGTAAATTACAATATACATCAAAATAAATAGGGCTATGAGCCAAACTAGATTGTATGATACCGATAATAGAATGTTTCCAATTCAAGTTTCTTGCATCACGAAGAATAGCAAAAAAACTACCAGGCAAATTATCAAGAGTAAGTAGCTTAAAAACAACTTGAACAAGACTAATATGAATAAATCTATATTCAGATTTATACTTATCAATATCAAATCTATGAAATAATTGTAAAGAAATATCATCTTTATCAAGTAGAATAGATTCTTCGGTTGTTTTAACAACTTGTTTTAAATCAATTTTTTCAAAAGTACCAAATTGGTAAATTAATTTTGGATCCTCCTTAAGAATGGTCCATTTATTAAGAAGATCTAGATTTCCTGGAATATCTATTTCTTCCATTCTACTAGTTTTAATATTAGATTTACTTTTAAAAATATTAATTTTAGTAGAACTGTTAAACGATCTAGAATCAAATACATCTTAACTCCATGGCTCTAATACCATAGGGGATAGGATCTTATGAAAGAGGAATGAAATCTTGTAAGAGTTCATAGGAATAGCCAAAACTAAACAGGATGTTTACCTGCATTTAACTAGCCCACCATATAAATCTGACTCAATACCCAAAAGCCCACAAACACCAACCCGGCTAACAAGGGCAAGCAAGGGGTAATCTAGAATCAAATATATATGAAGTGTCGTTAAGCCATAGAACCTACCTGGATAACTCATTTAAGAGATCTAAAACCTTCAACAGAAGCATTGTCTATAATGACCATGGCTTGTCTAGAGTATTTAACCCATGATTGTTTAACACTTATCTATTTAGCCTACCATTAGGCTAAGTTATAAACAAATAAATAAATTTAAAATACAGAATAAATTGATACTAACCTTAATACTTAGCTTTAATCAGTTTCAGAACTTTAATTTCTTCAATAAAATTTTTTTAATATGCAGAAAAGAAAAGAAAGGGCTTGGCTTTCTATTTTTCACTCTGCCTTTTTACAAAACTACACAGCTATTTATAAAAACAAAAATTACTATTACGGATTAAAAATTTTTGAAATCTACACAGTGAAAAGTAAATAATAAATAGTATATTACTATTTGTCCTATTACATTATTTTCAAAAAGTAAACAGTTTATGGTCTACTACGTTTACTTTCCACTTCTTATTGTCTGCGGGATTTATCAATCTCCTATGAGTTTGGTAAGCTATTAGCTTCTGGGTCTTGAGATTCTCCTGCAAAGCAATCAAAATGATTTTCTCCAGTCTTTGATCTGGATGAAGTTGCCATGGATGAATTTTTTGAAGTATAATCTTCTTCTCTTTTTTCATCAAGAATATCTATCAAATCTTGTTGGACCATATTAATGAATTCTTTGATTAATTCTACTTTGAATATTTTTTCTTTGCTCATCTGTATTTTCTCTTAAGCTTTTTCAAAAAGAGATGAAGCTTCTCTTTTCTTTTCTTTATCCAATTTTTCTTTATATAATTGGATTCTTTTAAGGATATTATCCAATGTCACTTGTCCTTCAATATGTCCTTGTTCTTTATCAAATTGGAGCATTCTGTTCCACCATTTGATATAGCATACTCTCTGTAAGCAAGGAATATTATTCTCAGTTGTTCTGATTTTGGGAGTTCATTTCCAAATTCAGGGTATGGAGAATTCTGTGAAGAAGAAAATTGCAGCTTCACTTTCAATCATTTTATTGTCCTTTTCTACTTCAATTAACTTGGGAGAATATTTGGCCCAATTATCAAAAACCTTTTCTAAATTACTCAGGCAGAATATTCTGGCTAGGACCATAAGATTTCCACCAATTAAAAAACCAATTGGGAATATCATTTTTGAAAACTTCAGGACAAATTTTTACAAACCATGTATGTTTTTTCATGGGGTTTTCATATAAAAATACTTTTTGAAACGCTTGGATATAATCCCAAAAATTAAATTTATAAACAATTTTTGGTTTTTTCAAATAGAATTCTTTTTCTTTTAATGAGGATATTCCCCATTCCTCAATAGAAATAATCTTTTTTATTATAATTTTACTAAAATTAAAAATGGATCTATCCTCGAAACTAGGATAGAAATGTGATATTTCATAAGATCCTGTGGTTATAAGAATATTTTCAAAATATGAACGAGGTTTATAAGAACTTGCAGCATATGATGATGTATCAAGATATCTCTAGACTATAATCCATGGATCATTCCTCCATTGGAGGTCCTTGTATTCAAGGATCATTAGTATCTCTTTATTTCTTTATGTTCAAATGTAGTGAGCGAATCCTCATCATTTGGTGAGGCCACATTCGAAGTAACATCAGAAAAAGAAGGTTTATTAGTTCTTTCTATTTTTGAAACATTTTCGGATGATCTATTAGATCCTTCTGATTTTTCAAAGTTTTCAGGAGTTCTATTAGAACTAGCCTGGTTTTGTTTGAATTGTAAAAATTCTACAAATAAGAGATCCTTAAAAATTGGATCTTTAGAATTGGAAGCATACGATGTCTGGGATATAGGTGAAGCTATAAGCTTCTGCTTTCCATGTTGTATTAATGGTACACCTCTGCTACCTCTTCCTCCTCTATAAGAGTGAGGATTTCCTCTTCCTCTATTATAAGGGATCATATCATGGTATCTGCAAGAATTCCCTAGTTAGGAAGTCAGAAAAACTATTATCAGTTCCTTTTTTATAAATAATCTTAAAATCAAATGGTGCTAAATAAGCTTGCCACCTAGCAAACATTTGCTTAGACACATTGTTCTTAAAGTCTTTATCAAACATGAATTTAGCAACTTGACAATCAGTTTTAATTATAAAAAATTGATTATATAAACCATCCTGAAATTTAAGCACACTTTTTAACTATGGCAAGAATTTCTTTTGCCATAGTTGCATAATTGTTTTTGGCTATTATTCCACTTACCAGAGCAATATCTAACAAGAATTTCTTGTTTATTGTTGGGATTAACCTAATTAAGAATATCACCACATCCTATATTAGAAGCATCTGTTTCTATAATTTTCTCCCAATTGGGATTAGAGAGCATAAAACAAGGAAGTTTTACTTTTTGTTTAATAAAATTAACAGCATGAGTATGATTATCACTCCATGGTTTAGGATTTTTCTTTAACCTATCATATAAAATAGCAGTATCTTGGGCAAGATTCTTGTAATACAGGGATATATAATTTAAGCTTTCTAAGAATCTTTGTAATTGTGTTTTATCAGTGATTTTCTCAGGAAATTTAGAAGCAAATTCAATACTTCTATATATAGGAATTACTTTTCCTTTTTCTATAATATGGCCTAGAAATTTAATTTTTGTTTGGAATAAAACCATTTTTGATTTGGATATAACTAAACCATTATTAATAATAATTTGTTTAAATAGATATAAATGTTTAAAATGATTTTCTATATTATTAGAGAATATAAGAATATCATCAATATAAACAATTATAAAATTGCTATAAGGATTAAATATATCATTCATGATTTTCTAAAATTCAGAAGGAGCATTTTTGAGACCGAATGGCATAACATTCCACTCATATTGTCCAAATGGGACATTAAAAGCTGTTCTAAATTTATCATATTGAGCAATTTGAATTTTTCAATATCCATATTTTAAATCAAATTAGAAAAGATATTAGCTTCATAAAGCCCATCAAGTAAAATCTTTTTTATTATGGGATAGGATATTTAATCCATTTCCATACTTTATTACGAGGTTTGTAGTTTATTACTTACCTGGGAGCTCCACGTTCTTGTTCACTATGTTTATTAACAAAAAATGCAATGCACGACCAAGGAGACTTGATAAGTCTAATAAGACCTTTGTGTAAAAGAAGTTCAATTTCTTTTTTACAATAATTCAAGTATTTTGAATTCATTTGGCATGGTCTAGCTTTTGTTGGAATTTTACCATCAAAATTTTCTTCATATGGAAGGTCAACAATATGTTTCTTTCAATTCCAAAAAGCATTTGGATGTTCATTACATATGGATAAAGAAAATTGATTTTCTAGATGAGAAATTTTTTCTTTTAATTTATAATTCTGAAGTTGTTCATCAATATTAAGACTCAAAATTTCTTGTTTTAAAGAATTAATATGAGATGTTTTTGCTTTAAGCAAATTTTCAATTTGGTTTAGAATCCTTGAAAAGGGTTCTGTAATAAATGGAAAGTATAATTTTTTCCATTAAAAGTTCCTATAAATCCGTTTTGATCAATATTTTAAGAGGAAATATTTTCTTTAAGAAAGAAGTACCAATTATAATTTGGATAGAAATATTTTTTACTAAAAGAAAACTTGTAGGAATGCAAGTTTTATTTTTACATATAAAAGCTTTTGAAAGTTTATAGCTTATATCAAGCTTTTCTTCATTGGCAGATCGAAGTATATGAGAGGTTTTTTTCGAAATACCTGGTTAGTATGAGACCTTCTTGAATGCAATTTAAATCTGCACTTGGTTGGTATGAGACCTTTTTGAATGTAATATAAAGTTATAATAATTTATATATAAAGACTTAATAATGATTCATCAAATTAAAAAAATAAATAATATTATATTATATGAAATTACATCATCTTAAATTATTTATTAAATAAATAAACATAAGATTTAATTATATGTAAAATATGAAGCATAATTAATATATAAATAACAAGTTATTTAAATAAATTAATTTAATAAATTTAATAAGTTATTTAATTACTTTTAACTCATTATTTAGTAAATAAATTATTTAATAATAACCAAATAATTTTACTTAAATTTAATTAATTCTCTCAATAATTACTTTAACAATATCAATATTAATTTATTGAACTTAATAGATTATTACATAAGTATCACCCTATAATCAAATTTTTTATTATACTTTTAAATAAATGTGAAGATTAATATTTGATGAATAATATTTTTTAAGAAGATTAATTCATTTATTATATCAAATTAAAATATCTTAATTTATTTATTAAATGAATAAATATAATATTTAATTAGTACATTAAATATTAAATATAATTAATACATTATTTGATTAATAAGAAAATTTAGTTAATTTAATACATTGTTCAATAAATAAATTATTTAGTAATAATATAAATAATATTTAATTAAATTTAATTCATTTTTTGACAATTAAATTAATTAAATTTGTAAACATAAGTTTTAGATTTTTTTAACTAGTAAAATTTTAATATTTTTATATATGTATGTATGTGTGTGTGTGTGTGTGTGTGAATAAGTGAAGTCAGAGAGTGATAAATGAATGAGTAATATGAAAGATAGAGTGAGAAAATAAGTATGATTTTTAGGATATAGGGTTTTTGGTGTGAATTGGGCGGGGATTTTTTAGGTATAAAATTTGGGTTTTTTGGTAAAAAGATTGGCATTGTGCCTCCATTTTAAAATTTTTTTGGATATTGGAAAATTTTTTGAAAAAATGTAGAAGAACAAAACCATTGGGTCGAGTAATCATATTATTTAATTTGTACCTATATTTGTAGGGTAATTGACACTCCGCACCCTAAAAACACATTTAAAAGCCACTTTGCACCTTCAAAATATAAAAATGGCATAATGCACCTTAAAAATATATTTCCTTTGGCAAGTTGCACCCCAAAATGAATTTTTGTCAAAATAACTAAATTTAAGCAAGGGCAAAAATGTCCAAATACTTTCTAGACAACTTTCTTATCATTATTTAATAAGGCAATTTAAAAATTTTATATAGAAAGTCAAAACTTCTCTATAAGCCTGGGGAAAAAATAAGTCAACAAAAATGAAGATAACAAACAATGGAACGACCAAACTCATGCCATCAATTAACTTATCCAAAAAAAAAATTGAAAAAAATATGCCATCATTTAATCATTTTTATTTTTCTATTTTTTAAAACTCAATTTCATGTCTTTTTTCTTATTATTAGTGTCATCATATTTCAATTCAAAATTAGCACTTTAAAATAGTGAAGAGAACACTATTTTTTTTATCAAAAGATAATTTCAATAAAAGAATTGCAAGGAAAAAAAACTTTCTTACCGTAATCAAAAGGCTAAAAATTATTCCTCAATTTCCACACCATAGCTTTGATGGTTATCAAAATTTAAATTTAACTTTATGATATTTTGAGTTTTGAGATGATAATTGAATGATTATGAAGAAAGCCCTATATGAATTTGGGATGAAAAACTCTCTTTGTTATTTTTTTACAAAGGTTAGTTTTTTGGAAGAAAAGTGAAGCAAATTTAAAAATTTAAGTGAGAGATTAACTCTAGAAGATGTTTGGACATTTTTTTCCCACTTAAATTATGTTATTTTGACAAAAAAAAAAAAAAAATCACTTTGGGTGCCAATTTGCCAAAGAAAATATATTTTCATGGTGCATTCTACCATTTTTGTGTTTTAAGAGTGCAAAGTGGCTTTTAAATGTATTTTTAGGGTGCAAAGTGCAAATTACCCTATTTTTATATTTATTATATTAAAAAGGGTGAGTTACTACAAAGTACCAAATCCATTTTTCATTTTCAAGATCAATCCCCACTTGAATTTTTAAACAATGAGCTCTCTAAGTTTTGGAAAATTTTAGAGATCACTCTCTATTCATGTGATTTGACAAATATACCCTGAAGTATAATATTTTTTATATTCATTTTTTCACTTCTTCTCTATCCGCACAACCTTCATCTTTCATGACTTGAAATAGAAAAAAAAATCGCAAAAGGAAACCAAGCTTGACGGTGTAAAAGAGAAGCTCAACAACGCAACCACCACCAACATGACCATCACATTTCCTTCTTCTCAGTTTATTTTCATAATTTTCAAGTTTTTTTTCTCAATTTATTTTCCTTTTTGTCCTTTTATTTTCATAGTTTATTTTCTCAATTTATGACCTAGCATTCTCTCCATCTTGTAGTTTTCCGAAATTATCAACCAGTAGTGAAGGGGAACTATTCACTCAAGTTTTAGGGAGTTGTCGCTACACAGATAAGCTCTATATAATGCCAATTAAGGATAGTATGATTTTAATGGACTTGTAACTTAATCTCACAAGAAAATAGAGTGAAATTAACCCCAAGCTCTTCACTTTGTAATGCCTAACTCCACATCAAAGATTATACATAACTTTGGCTAATGACAGCGATGTCATGAATATGGTCTTATTGCATTTGACACTAAAAATGAACATATAGGCATTCTAGTAAACCAAAAGGATGGACCCAGTAGTAGTGGAAGAAAGAGTAGCGATGTCATAAGGTAACACTTCCACAACACCTAAACTATACTGCATTTTGTAATGTTCAGTAATTAAAGTGTTTTGCAATTATATTTCATTTACCTGAAACTCTTTCTATACTTGAAGTTTTCCACATTATACATCATTGCAATTAAAATTGTACTGCATTACTAGTGTTTTATACTTGTAGTGTTTTGCAACTGTACTTCATTTATTTGAATCTATAACGCAATGCTAAATTACTATTCTTTAGTATTCTACATTTATACTTTATTTTACCTAAAATTGTACTACATTATTGAAATTTTATACTCCAAGTGTTCTACTAATTAATTATCTAATATTGTATTACATTGCTGGTGTTTTATACTTGAAATGCTCTGCAAATATACTTTAATTATTTGAAATTGTACTACCATGCTAAATTAATGTTCTTCAAGTATTCGCACAATTGTTTATTTGAAATTGTACTACCATGTTGAATTAATGTTCTTCAAGTATTCTACATTCATGCTTCATTTTACTCAAATTATACCGCATTGTTGAAGTTTTAAACTTCAAATTTTCTACTAGTTGATTATTCAAAATTGTACTACATTGCTAATATTTAATACTTGAAGTATTTTGCAATTGTACTTCATTTATTTGAAATTGTACTACCATGGTAAATTATTGTTCTTCAAGTATTCTACATTTATACTTCATTTGACTAAAATTGTACTGCATTATTGAAGTTTTATACTTCAATTATTCTGCTAATTGATTATCCAAAATTGTACTACATTACTAGTGTTTCATACTTGAAGTTTTTTGTAATTGTATTTTGTTTATCTGAAATTGTACTACAATGCTGAATTATTGTTCTTCGATTATTCTATATTTATACTTTATTTTACATAAAATTGTAATGCATTGGTATACTCTAAGGGATGCGTTATAGGAGAAAATTGTTTCAGCCAATGCATCGCAAGATGAATTGGCTTTAGTTAGCAACTCAATTGATGCATGGAGGCATTGCATATATGGAGAGGGTCAAACATTCAAGAATGTTGAAGAGTTCATAATTATGCTTAGGAATTACACGATGGCTACTATGCGGTCATTTCAATACAAGAAAAATGAAAACAAAAAAATCATAGTTATTTACAGTGATGAAAATTGCAAATGGAGAATCTATGTATCAAAGCATAAGGTTGACAAATTATTTGGCACTCAATAATGTAATCTATGCATATGCAGTGAGGATAATCTTCGGATGAGGAGACATCCTAAAGCTGATTTTACTTAGGTTGCTAACATTATGAAGGATAAATTGATATTATAGCTATGTTATTAGCCCTATACCATGTTGAAAGATATCCAAAAAGAATACGGTGTGGAACTTAGATACCATAAAATATGGATGGGTAAGGAATTAGCTATGATGACATCCATGCAGCTGAGAAGGTATCTTATTATAAATAGAGGAGGTAGTATGATGTTTTAAAGAGGACAAACCCTGAAAATATTATAGATTGTGATTAGTTAAAAATTTTGTTGGCTATTTATATGTTTCAGTTCCTACCTTATTGTATGCAGGCCATTGATATTCTTAGATAGCACCCATATTACAAATAAATATAAAGGAAGTTTACTCAGTGCTATCAGTAAGGATGCTAATGATGATTTATTCGTGCTAGCATATACAATTGTTGACTCTAAAAATGATATTAATTCAAAGTGGTTCTACTTTAAGCTAAGAAATATCTTAGATTCTCATTGTCTACCTGGGTTATCAAAGTTTACTTTCTTCTCCAATTGACATCCAGATCTTCTTAAGGCCATCCCTATGATATTTTTCGGTAGCCACCATGCATATTACTTGAGACACTTAGTTGATAACTTCAAGAAATAAGTAAGAACTTTATCTTTACTTGTGAAATTATTATATAAAATAAACTCTAATTCATAACATATAGTATATTAACAATCATATTATTTTAAATTCAGGTATTAAGAAAGCACCCCCTACATAACAAAAAGCATTGGGCTTCTATTTTTATGAAAGCTATGTATACGCCTACAAATTAGGAGTATACCCAACATATAGATAGAATATTGAAGTCAATGCCACTTGCCAAAAACTTTATTATGCAATCTAACCCACAATGTTAGGCAAATTCTTTATTTGGTGAAGATTAATAGAGGGTAATAAACAATAATCAAGCAAAATGTTGGAATAATTGGGTGAAATTGGCCCGATTTATGCCAATTGCAACCATGGTTGAACACATATGCAAGCGAATAATGGTTATGATGCATGATCAATGAGAAGTATCTCACACGATGGTTGGTCAATTATGTCCTAAGCAAGAAAAGAAGTTAGCAATCAATTATATGAACTCTCACACCTTAGAAGTTGTCATGTCTAGTGATTGGAGCTTCAATGTGATTGAGCATGACAAATCATATGTTGTAGATTTGCAGAGTAAGGTTTGCTCATGCATAACATGGTAGATCGATAAAATACCATGCAAGCATGCTTGTGTTTCTATCTAGTCAAAGTCACTTTTACTATATGACTTTACCAATGAATACTACTGAGTTGAGATCTATCAACAAGCATACCAAGCAATGATAAACCCTATTCCTACTCGTGGTATGCATATGTTCCCTCTAGATTATGACAGGCCAGTCAGACTCCAATCCCTTTGGATGATGATGGTGTCATTAATGCACTTGATTACTGATCTCAATCGAGCTATAGAAGGACACATAGGATTCCATCTCAAATTGTGAAATATGTTATCAAGTGTAAATGGTGTTGATAGGATAGGGCATAATAGTTGAACTTGTAAAGAATCAGTAAACTAGCTAAATTAGCTTAACTTTGATTATGTACTACTTGATTTACATTTTTTTTCTAGATAGCTTCTGACTTCTACATTAACTCCACAAAGTTCTAGCCCTGTCCATTTCTCCATGGAACAAGAATTACCCTCCCAATAAGCTGGAATTACAACAATGCCACTGCACTGCCACATTCTAAATATCTTCGCCGTTTCCTATCCAATTGGAATCATCTACAGGTGAAACTATGTGGAAATATTCCCAATACCTCAAGGACCATCCCACTGAAATAGTTTCACAAAAATACACCTTCAAGCCACTCTGCTCAATCCATCTTTACGCTACTCACGTGTAGGAAACTACCCTTGGTCGTCTTTAATGTTTGGGCAATCCTTATTCCTATGTTAAGTTTTATCACTATTTACATTTTTATTTGCATTTTTCTTAATCAACAAAAAAGAGTGTTTATTGGAGATGTGGGTATGAAAAAGGAGAATAATTTTGAAGAACTTTGGATTTTTTATTGCTACTGAAAGTTTAATGTGTCTGTGGATTATTTTGAATTGTTGCATTGAACTTCATCATCAATGACTACTTTTTACTATGTATTTTCAAACATATTATGTCAACATATTCTATTTATGATATTCTCTTTGCAAGTACTAATATGTGTTTTATACTTAATTTCAGAACTTATGTACTTCATTATGGAAAATATATACTTGATTTCTAGTGAAAATGTACTAGCAGTTACTTGTACAAATATTCCGATATATCAGTACTTTAGTACTTCCATAAGGGAGATTTATACTTTATTTTGGGACATATGTACTTCATTATAGCAAATATGCACTTGTTTTTCATTGAAAAATGTACTAATAGTTGCTTGTATAGATATTCCAAGATATTAGTACTTTAATATTTCAATAAGGGAGATTTATATTTGATTTTGGAACCTATGTACTTCATTATGGCAAATATGTACTTGATTTTTTGTGAAAATGTACTAGCAATTACCTATACAAATTTTTCAAGATATCAGTGCTTTAGTACTTCAATAAGGGAGATTTATACTTAATTTTGGATATATGTACTTCATTATGGCAAATATGTACTTGATTTCCACTTAAAATGTACTAGTAGTTGCCTGTATAGATTTTTCAAGATGTCAATACTTTAGTACATCAATAAGGGAGATTTGTACTTGATTTTGGAAACCTATGTACTTCATTATGGCAAATATGTATTTTATTTCTGGTGAAAATGTACTAGCAGTTGCCTATACAGATTTTCTGAGATATTGGAGCTTTAGTACTTCAGTAAAGGAGTTTATACTTGATTTCGGGACATATGTACTTCATTATAGCAAATGTGTACTTGATTTCTATTGAAAATGTATTCACAATTGCCCTATATAAAGTTTTTGAGATATTAGTGATTTAGTACTTCATGAAGAAAGATTAATTCCTGATTTGAGGACATACATACTTCATTGTAGAAATTATGTAATTGATTTCTTGATTTTTGTACTAATAGTGATGAACTTGAGTTTCATTCCATATTTTGCCTTTTATTTCTTGATAATAAACAACCAAAACTCTAAGAATATGTGTAACATTAGTATGGTGTGGATATAAACATGTTAAAATATTTAATGGATAACCACTAGCGTTCAACAAATTAACTTATCATTCACAATAGTGTAAAATATACTTATGCATTCAAAGTTGTAAACACATGAGTATTTGATGATCATATAGATCCTACCACTCATACAAATATGTACTTCAATTGGTCTGATAGTCTCAAAATATTGTATTTAAACCTCACTACAATTATAATAGATTAATTATTTAATTGAACAAAGTGTACTTCAACATAACCCTATATATACTTTGTTTGTTCTATATATGTACTTTATTTATATTGAAAACATACTACCAAAGCATGAATAGACACGTAAGATATCAGTGCTTTAGTACTTTACTAAGATAGATTATGCTTAATTTCAAAACGTATGTACTTCATTGTAGCAAATATGTACTTAATTTCATGATTTTTGTATGAATAGTGATGAACTTGAGTTTCAATCCATGTTTTGCCTTTTATTTCTTGATAATGAACAACCAAAACTCTAAAATATATGTAATACTATTATGGTGTGAATATAAACATGTTAAGGTATTTAATGGGCAGTGATGGATTGGCCCGCACCATTCAAAGTGATTGAGTTGCAGTCATTTTTGGGCCTAGCAAATTACTATAAATGGTTCATAAAAAACTACTTGAAGATAGTCAGTCCATAATGGATTTGCTAAAGAAATATCAAACTTTGGAGTGGACTGAAGTATGCGAAAGTGCATTCAAGTGGTTCAAACGGGCAATTATCTCTGAGCTAGTATTAAAGTCGTCGAAATTTGACAAACTATTTATGGTGCAAGTGGATGCATTAGATCAGGCTATGGGAGGCACGCTTGTTCAAGATAAACATTCAGTTGGGCTCAAAGGCCACAAATTAAAAGATACTGAGATGCGGTATAGTACTCACAAGAATAAGATGCTAGTGGTAATATATTATCTCGACACCACCATGTAGAGGGGCAATGATGGTTGCATCCAGTCAACCATAACTATTATGCACATGTAGCGCATTCTAGACAATTGCCACATGTTATTTTTTCTGGAAGCTAGTAAGGTACTCCTGTCAACCATCAAGTTAATTTCTTGCCAACATCAGGTAACTGTCTCACTAACTCAAGTAACCATCTCATGCACGTGTGTTGTACGCCATGAGCATGCACTTGAGTTTTTTGCTAGCGCGCTTATCCAATTTTGTGCTAGTTTGTGCAACATCTGCTCGCCCGATGCCTAGCTCATCGTGCATGCAACTAAGAAACCAATCTGCAATGTTCCAACACTTGGTTTCTTCAATGCCCCACACTTAGCTCAAGTTTGTGTCGCACCATGCTGGCACTAAAGCTCACTGACATACAAAGACCATCATACTAGCCGTATCCTATACTTTAAGGGGCTAACAAACCACCCCTGCTAAAAGAATTATCCAACGTCCTCATAAAGCTAGAGGGTTTTCTTTTTTCCTAGTACTCATCGATCAACATTTCAAATTATCACAAATCCACACTCTTTGCCTAAGAAAAATCTGCCTCAAACTCCCTTACCAATGAACTAATTAATCAACTCACTTGTTCTTCTTACTTTGTTCTTCGGTTCAGGAATCAAGGATACAATCAGCCTCTTTTTCAAACTCTTGCCGAATAATTGGCAGTGCTTACTTTGCTTGTATGTGGGAGCTGTCAGCATCATATAAATACTTCTTAAGAAAACTTATATGAAAAGTTAGGTGTATCTTTAACCTATCAGGTAGCTTCAATCAATACGCCACTTTGCCCATTTTTTTCAAAATCTTAACTAGTCCATCATTTTAGCACCAGTCCATGGTGTATGACCTTCGAGCTAATTTTTTTCCAAATTTGTGGAGTGAGTTTTAGTGACACTTGATCTCCCATATAAAACTCCACATCTTATCTATCAGCATCTACATATTTCTTCATGCGACATTGTGCCTCGGCTAAACTGTCCTTGGTATAGTCAAGCAATTCCTCTCTCACCTTTGTGAATCGATAAGCCTGGGGCACTTACCTCCTGTGTGTCTCAAGGTAATTTCATACAGCACCAAAGGTTGTTGTTTGTAAACCAATTCTATTGGACTCATCCCTATAGCTAATGATTTATGTACGTTACAGCAAAACTAGGCCATGTCAAGTAAATCAACTGAATCCCTTTAGCACGCCGACACATAATATCTTAAATATTTCTCTAATAGTGCATTCATCCTCTCGATCTAGCCATTTTTCTAGGGATAATTTGCTATGGAAAACTTCAATTTCATGCCCATCATATTGAATAGGAAGTCTAAAATCGTCTTGTGAACCTTATATCCCTATCACTCACAATATCTTTAGGAACACTAAAGTACTTAAAAACACATTTGAAAAACAACTCAACTACAGTCTCAGCAGGGCAAGCAATAGGCATAGCAATAAAAATTCTAAATTTTGAGAAATGGTCAACAATAACAAAAATGGAAGCTATACTCTTCACTTTTCAAAAATCAACAATAAAGTTCATAGAGACAAACTGCCATGGTCTATCAGGAATCGACAAGGGTTGCAATCATCCAACTTTTTTTTTCCTTTCAAGTTTTCCCACCTGACAAACCAAGTATATTTTCACATAGGCTTCCACATCATCTTCCATCTTAGGTCAATAGTACTGGTAGGACAAATTCGCTCAATACCTGAATATCCAACCCATTGTGGATGATGCATCTCCCTTAGCATCTACCATCTTAGTGGCCTACTTAGCATATAGGCCTAGCTGGCCTTAGCATACAACAAGCCATTGATCAGCCAATTTTTTGAATTTCACCTATTTTCACTTTGCCCACCAATTTTTTGTAAATTGAGTCATTTTAGGACACCTCTCAAATCCACTCCAAGAGATTAGATGCTACCACCACAAGAACAGCAATATATATTTCAACCCTCTTTTGACTCAAACCATCTATTACTTCATTGTGTTTGCTTGGTTAATGTACCTACTTGAAATCAAACTCAACCAAATATTTCTAGCAATGAGCCTGTTTTGGGGTCAACTTCTTTTAAGTTTGAGTTCTATTGTAGATTTTGTAGTCATGAAGAATTAAATATGGGAAAATATCACTAATTTGGAGAATCGAATGGGGCAAGTTGAAAGTTTGTTGGGATAACCCCTTGAACTGCGAACGATGACTTTATTTTTGCAAATCCATGAATTACAACAAATGATAGAAGCTTTGCAAAAGATGGTGGATGGATTGCCAAAATTTGTGAAAAGTAGGGAAGTGATGGTTCTAAGGATTTTGGGGTCCTCGTGGATGATGTTGATGAAAAGTTGGATGCTTTGAACACAAAGATCAATATCTTGAAGAGGGCTATTGGTTTTAGTTCAATAGATGAAAGAGCTTCTTCGTCTAAAGTAAAAGTCTCTTATCCCAAGCCATTTGGTAAAGCGTAGAGCACCAAAGAGCTAGAAAACTTACTATGATATGAAAATTTATTTCCAGGTTGCTAAGGTGTTGGATGATGTAAAAGTTTTGATCACTAGTATGTGCTTGACTAGTGATGCGAAACTATATTGGCGTACCATCTCTCAGACAATGCCACAGCGAGTAGGGGCATAATTGAATTGTGGGATTCATTAAAAAATGAATTAAAAGATCAATTTCTCTTTCTTAGCATCTCATGGAATACGAGGGAGCCATATAGAAAATTGAAGCAAATAGTTGTGGTGCGTGATTATGTCAAGGAGTTTAGTTCCTTGATGTTAGACGTAAAATGCACATCTAAGAAAGACAAGCTGTTCAATTTTATGTCAGGATTGCAGACATGGACTCAAGCAAAATTTTTGAGGTAAGGTGTAAAAAACTTGCCATCCTCAATTCCTGCTACTGATTGGTTATTGAATTTTTATGTTGTTGGTAGGCCGAATCCTGAGAAGAAGAAGAAGAAGAAGAAGAAAGATTTCAAAAATGACAAAGGAAAAACTAGCAAATTTAGGAATGATGGCAAATTTAAGAAAAAGAAAACACATGAGGTATCAATAAAAACCAAGGAGACCCAACCAGTGGTGGATAAAATAAATAAAGATTGTTACATTTGTAGTAGTGACCATTAAATGAGGGATTACCCAAAAAGGAGCAAGTTGAATGCTCTAATTATGGAAAAGGATAAAGCGAAAGATGAAAACAATCCCTCTCATGTTAATCCTCTGTAATTGCTTAGTGCTCATCAGGGTAAACCCATAGCTCACAAAGGATTGATGTATGTAAAAGTGGGAGAGAATGGTTGGGAAGTAATAACAATGATAAACTTAGGAGCCACTCATAATTTTATCACTGAAAGAGAGACTAAGAAACTAGGGTTTACGGCTTACAACCCATTCCAATAAGATCAAGACTGTGAATGCTAAAGTAAGGCCTATCAAGGGAGTCACCAATGTGGAATTGATAGTCAATTTAAGGCGTGGATAGTGCAATCGGATGGTTGTTTCTCTTGATGACTTCAACATCATTCTTGAGATAGAGTTCTTGGTAGATTCTAAGGCACTGGTATGTGCTTATTCAGGTGGACTATTCATAATAAATGAAAATATCCTTCATTTATGCAAGGAACTTATATTTTTTACTCTAAGTCAAGTTCAAAGCCAGATACTGGCAAGACGAAATTACTCTCAGCCGCATAGGTTAAGTTAGTTTTAAAGTAGGGTGAAGTGACCCACTTGGTAGCAAAACAAGCTCATTAGCAGGAATATTTGAATAAGTTTGATTTCAAGTGGGTACATTGACCAAGCAAACACAATGAAATAGTAAATGCCTTAAGTTAAAAGAGGATTGAAACATATGTTGCTGCTCTTCTGGTGGTAGGATTTGATCTCTTGGAGCAAATCTAGGAGGCATCCTAGAATGACTCATTTTACAAAAAGTTGGTGGACAAAGTGAAAACAAGTGAAACTAAAAAATATTGGTTGATCAATGGCTTGTTGTATGCTAAAGGTAGCCGGGCCTATGTGCCAAGTGGACTATTAAAATAGCAGATGCTAAGGGAGATGCATGATCTACTATGGGCTAGAATCTTGGTATTGAGCAAATGATAGCCTTGTTTTCCTTCCAGTACTATTAGCCTAAGATAGAAGATGATGTGGTAGCCTATAGGAAAGCATGTTTAGTTTGTTAGATGGACAAACTTGAAAAGAAAAAGAAAGCTAAATTGTTACAGCCCTTACTGATTCCTGAGAGACCATGGCAATCCATCTCCATAGACTTCATTGCTAGTTTTCCAAAAGTGAAGGGTATGGCTTTCACTTTTGTTATTATTAACCGTTTCTCAAAATATTAAATTTTTATTGCTGCGCCCGATGCTTGTCCTACTGAGACTGTGGCTAAGTTATTTTTCAAATGTGTTGTTAAGTACTTTCATGTTCCTAAAGATATTGTGAGTGACAGGGACATAAGGTTCATAGGATGGTTCTAGACTTCACTGTTCAATATGATGAGCATGGAATTGAAGTTCTCTATAGTAAATTATCCCCCGATAGATGGTCAAGCTAAGAGGATAAATACACTATTAAAGGATTATTTGAGACATTATGTGTCGGCGAGCTAGAGGGATTGGGTTAATTTACTTGATATGGCCCAGTTCTACTATAACTTATATAAGTCATCAACTATAGGGACAAGTCCCTTCAAATTGGTTTATGGACAGTAGCCATTGGGGCCACATGAAATTGCCTAGCGACACACACGAACAAATGCCCATAACTTATCGATTCACAAGGGTGAGGTAGAAATTGCTTGATGATGCTAAGTATAGTTTGGCCAAGGCATAACATTGCATGAAGAAATATGCAGATGCTAGGAGATGGGATATGGAGTTTAAAATGGGAGATCAAGTGCTGCTAAAACTTACTCCACAAATTTGGAAGAAAATACGCTCGAAGGTCATACATCGTAAAGTGGTGCAAAAATATGACGGACCATTTGAAATTTTGAAAAAAATGTGCAAAGTGGCGTACCAGTTGAAGCTACCGGACAAGCTTAAGAAGTATTTACATGATGTTTACAACTCCCGAATACAAATAAAGAGAGTACTACCCATTATTTGGCGAGAGTTTGAAAAAGATTCCCATTATATTCTTGATTCCCAAACCAAAAGACAAAGCAAAAAGAATAAGCGAGTTGATTATTTGGTTCATTAGAAAGAAGAGTCCAAGTTAGATTCTTCTTAGGAAAAAAATGTGGTTTTATGGTAATTTGAACAGTTGATTGATGAGTATTGGGAAAATAAGGGATACCTAGGCTCCAACGAAGATGTTAGATTCTTCTGGTAGGGTGGTCTGTTAGCCCCTTAAAGTGTGGGATATGACTGGCATAATGGCCCTTGCGTGTCAACAAGCTTTAGTGCCGGAATGGTAGGCACAAACTTGGGCTAAGTATAGGCATTGATGGAACCAAGTGCTGGAACATTGCAGATTGGTTGCTTAGTTGTGCACACGAGGAGCTAGGTGTCGGGTGAGCAGATGTTATGCAGACTCGCACAAGGTTAGACAAGAGAGCAGGCGGGAAACCTAGGCACACGAGCAAGGCGTGCAACACGCACACACGAGATGTTACTCGAGTCATTGATAGGTTAGCCATGTTGGAGAGAAACTAACTTGCGGATTGACAAAAATACCTTGTTGGCTGCTAGAGAAAGTGACCCTTGGCAACTGTCTGGAATGTGCCACATGTGCATAGTAGTTATAGCTAACTAGATATGACGATAAATGCCAGTCTACATGGCGGATGTTAATAAGTTGACTAAAAAAATGTGTGTGAGTAGCGTAGGGCAAAGAGATACTTGTAACATTATTTTTGGCAATAATAGTTCAATGTTGGGCTTGTTCCCGTAAATATTATGTTCTACCGTCCCTTTTCATTATTCATATGTTTGATAAGCTTATGTGCATGACTTGCTATTGCTACATTTAACTTTCACTCAAACAGAGTTTGTTGAACAAGCAAGGCTTACTAATAAGTGCACAATTAGGCCACACGGTGGGCTAATCTCAGCGTTAGATACTTAGTAGAAAAACACCAATGAATTAAGTTATCATTAATAGTAGTGTAAAGTATACTTATGCATGCAAAGTTGTAAACACATAAATATTTGATGATCATATACATCTTACCACTCATACAAATATGTACTTCAATTGGTCTAATAGCCTAAAAAATATTATATTTGAACCTTACTATAATTATTATAGATTAATTATTCAATTGCACAAAGTGCACTTTAACATAACACCATATATATTTTGTTTGTTCGATATTTGTACTTTATTTTCCTCAAATTATGCTAAATCTTATGGCAATTTTAATGGACCTAATTGATCATTTGTACAAAGTATACTTTAAAATAACAACGTATGTACTTTGTTTGTTTAATATTTGTACTTGATTTCCTACATATTGTACTAAACCCCACTTTAATGGACTACACCTTTAATCGATCATTCACATAAAGTATACTTCAAGATAAAAACATATGCACTTTGTTTGTTCAATATTAGTGCTTGATTTCCCGCATATTGTACTAAACCTCACTACAATTATGATAGATTAATTTTTGAATTGCATAAAATGTACTTCAACACAATCCCATATATACTTCAATTGTTCATCCGCATATTATACTGAACCCCACTACAATTATTATATTAATTCAATTACATAAAATGCACTGCAATAAAATCTTATATATACTTCAATTTTTGACATTTGTACTTGATTTCCCAAAATTTGTACTAAAGCTATTGCAACTGTGATGGAACTAAGTGTACTTACAAGATAACCTCGCTACAACTTTAATACTTCAAATTAACTTCCAATGTCAACAAAATTCAAACCCAAGCATTTTATGACTTAAAAAGGTGTATGCTATATGTGCACGAACTACATCCATGGAGCATACTTCAACATACCTTCAGAAGTCCGTGGTGTCTCTAGCAAAACATTCTACCCAAAGGCACATAAAAACACCACAATCCATCGACCCCTCTTGCTATCTGCTCTTTCGTACTTTCAATTCTTTTGTTCACACAACACCCTAATGAAAGCTTTAGGTACCAAGAATAGAACACAACCTACAAAAATATACATCAATTGTTAACTCCCCACTTTATGAAGAAATTTTCAAGAAAGGAAACAAACTTACAATGGTATTAGTTACTAGTTTGTATCAGGGAACTATTATTGAATTCATCAATATGAACACACGAGTTGAAGTATCGAGGACAACCAAGAACCAATGATAGTCCTGATTAACTATTATCATTATGTAACGACACCTATTGACAACATCTAAGGTGATCTCTTCTAAGTTTTTATGGGTAAAAAAGTTGAGTCCAGCTATGAACCCATGGAATTCTTCGTCTCTTACAGCCTGCACATTGTGTCCCTTAAGTGGGGACAATATATAACCATATGAAGTATAAAATAAATGGTTAGTTTCACTTATAATGTGAACTAAATTAAGTTAGGAAACCGCTACAAACCTACATTATCGTGGACAAAGACCACGCATCATGGTGACACTTTTTCCTAAAAGATGGGCTACATAATATTGACATGTAGCACTCCAATACATCATCACAAAGGCATTCCCCAAATAACAACTCATAAAGGTATCTTCCCTCTAGAATGTACTTTCTTCCCTCCCAGATAGTCACCCTAAAAATATAGGTTTTAATTGTTAGTTTAGACACCAATTTATTAAAAACAAAATCATAAGCAAATTTTGTTACCTTAAATTATCTCCACAAAGAAAGTTGTTGATGATTTCACGCTCTTTTTCTAGACTATCATCTTGACCTTTATAATTAATCCTTTTTTTATAATGATCAAGCTCCAGAGTCTTTGGGGTGCTTGATTCATCTTCTATTTGGATTGGGTTGACGTATTTTGTCTTTTGGAGTACAAAATATCAGCACATTGGGTATAAATATCAACCATTAAAGTACAAAATATCAACACATTAAATACAAATACCAACAATGAAGTATAAGACATCAACACATTAAGTACAAAATATCAACCATTGAAGTACAAAATATCAACACATTAAGTACAAATACCAACAATGAAGCATAAAACATCAACATATTAAGTACAAAATATCAACCATTGAAGTACAAAAGATAAGTACATTAAGTACAAATATTAACTAATGAAGTACAAAACATCAGCATATTTAAATACAAATATCAACCAATAAAATATAAAACATTAGCGCACTAAGTATAAAATATCAATAGATGAAGTATAAAATACTAGTATATTAAGTACAAATATCAACCAATGAAGTTAAAACATCAGTACATTAAGTACAAAATATTAACCAATGAAATATAAAATATCAACATATTAAGTGCACGTATAAAAACATTAACACATTAAGTATAAAATATCAACCAATGAAGTATAACATCATCACTGAAGGGTTGACTTTCATTTTTTAATGTAACTTTTGTTTGTTGATGGAATCGAACTCAGCACTATCTTGGAAGGTACCAATTTGAGACTCTATGTTGTTGTGAATTTGGGCTAGGATTTTCCTAATTTGGGCTGCAACAAAATCAAATTTTTCGAGCTTGGAATTATTGAAATCTATGTTCAAATTTGGGCCTCTTGAACACTTTATCGCTGGAATTTATTTAAATTTAAGATACTTTCTTGGTTTTATTTTGAAAAGTTGAGTAGTTATTTTCTTGTTTTTAAAGCATTGTAAGGGAAGTAAGTACTTCCTTATTTCAATTTTGATTGAACTTACTTATCATGTAATCTCCTTTTGACAATTTATACATCTTGAACCTATTCCAAGTAAAAAAAAAATCAACACATTAAGTACAAAATATCAATGAATGAAGTATAAAATATCAAAACATAAGTACCAAATATAAATCAGTGAAGTACAAAATATTAGCATATTAAGTACAAATATCAACCAATGAAGTACAAACAAATTAAGTACAAATGCTAGCAAATTGAGTACAAATATCAACAAATGAAATACAAACAGATTTAACTCAAGTAGCAGTACAAATATCAACATATTAAACATAAGCATCAATAGTAAAATATCAATACATTAAGTAGTTTTCAACACCTTCTTATATCCTCGTTCTTTGCCCTTTTGTCCATAAGGACAACCTATTCTTACCACTTGTTTTATGCATTTGGGTGGTGTGATGCTTAGGGATAGACAAAATCTACTGCATTCCTTTTTTATGTGCTTGATTGATCTTCTTTTTCTATAATTTATTTTGTTTGTTTGGGTGGTATGGTGTTTGGGGATGGCGTATGACAGAATTTATTACTTTCCATTTTGGCTTCTTATGATCTCAATTTCGCACATTTGTAACAATTGATGACATGATATCTACCACTTCAATTTCAACTTCACCAAACTTTGTTTCATGATTTGGTGCATGAAGTTCTATGGTTAAGGGAAGATGGGAGATGCAGGACCGTGATAGTATTTTTTTCGACGTATTGTCTTGCTCTTCATCACCACCACTATCAATCCCTCAATCATTTTTTTTTCGCATTTTTCTTCCCAGAATCATCGCCTTCACCAACTTGCTCTTTGTTTTCTCTATCCTCTTTAGCTTTCTCTGCATCATCCACCAAATCATATTCCCCCTTATATATATACTCATTAGCTCCATTATTATGCTCCCTTTCATTAGTCTTATCCTCAGCGACCTTCACCTCATGAGCCTACTATTTAATTACCATCATCTCTAATTCCGCAATTTTTTTCTTCAATGATTTAATTTCTTCATCTTCATTATAATAATTTCTTCAAATGTGGAATGATCACAAACATATACTTCAATAACAGTAGTAGTGGCAGCGTCAATATTCTTGATCAAAGCTGCCAATTCTAACTCCTCTAGAGTAACGTTGAAGGCTACAACCTATTACAAGAAGAAATGTTAATATTAAATTATGAGTTGAGAGAAAATTCAAATTATTATCAAAGAAAATAATATTGAATTATTAATATTTCTCTTGTAATTTGTTTCAATTTATTCTCAACCTCCTTCAGATTATTTGGGAGCTTGCCATACTTCCACCGGTAAAAACGGGGAAAATCAAACAAATATTTTGGTGAACCCAATGATGAGACATGTTCATAAACCCATGACTATCATTCATAAATGGATAAATTATACTCATTTATATATAAATATGATCAATGTTATTAGTAAAATGAAAATCACTTACCATCAAACCAACTATGCACCAATCAAGGTACTTCTTCTTGCTACTTTCTCCACCTACTCCTCCATGATTCCTCATATCTTCAACAAGAAAGTTGTATGTAGCTATGCCCCATGCATACAAACCAACTCTTGACAAATCGTCTAAGTATGGTAAGAGAAATCGCAGTGTCCAATAATTAGAAGTTGAAAATAGAAAATAATTAATAACTAAAATCATTTAAGTCCTCTTCACTATCCTTATACACACATTCCTCAAACTTTTTTGTTATTTCAACTCTTGTTATATTATTCAATTTTTTGGAAAAAAGGAAACTGATAGTTAACGACTTAATTGTCAAACTCGTATCAATTGATTGCCCCACATGTGGCAACTCTAAAGCCATAGAAAATTTGGCTGCAAAAAGGGGAACTTCAACCTCTTCCACAAAGATAAATGACATTTTTTGCGTGAAACCTCCTAAGTAAAACTTCAAGCCTAATGAAGCCATAGAAAACTCAACTACAAAAAATGGAACTTCAACCCCTTCCATAAAGAAAAATGACAAATTTTTTACATGAAACCTCCTAAGTATAGTTTCAAGCCGAATGAAGCTAGAATTTGACTTAGGCATATCTATTTATATATAAAATAGAGTATTCTAAATATTTTTGACCCTATCTTGGATTTCACATTCTCCAATGTAGTTTGAAATATTGGGGGGAGTAATGAGAGCAAACCTCATTTTGTCTTACCCTTGTTGCAATCAAATATAGAAAAATTAGTATATACTACCATTTATAGTAATGTGTACTGAAAAATTGAATATTTTATACCACAATTGCTTGTAAAATGTACTTTATTTATTTAATCCTATTTTCTCAAGAAACCAGCATATTATTAAAAAAAAAAGTACCAAATTTCATCAAATCTGCAATCTAACAAGCACTATTACCTTAAATTAAACAAATTCAATTAGGACTTTTTTTGTATGAAAGGTATAAATCAAGAAACATAAAGCACAAATCCATGCATTTCAAGTAAAAAATAGGATTTTTCAGATAATTTCACCATATAATTTCTGGTATAAGAAGTATAATCCCAAAAAATGAAGTATAACTTTAATGTCTTTCAAGTACAAATTAGAGATTTTCAAATATTATAACAAAAATGATATATATAACAAATGGGTTCAAGTTGTTAACAATTAAGAAAAAGAGTTCAAATAAAGAAAAATAAGAAACCTATCTACAAAACTTGTAAAACTGAAAAATCACAAACGATGAAAGAAAGCAAAATTCACGAAATGAGAAGTAGAAAACATGACTTTGTTACCTTTGTTCTCTTCTTTATGTTCTTCATTCCTTGATGGCGCTCTTAGTCGTCCCATCTTCACAAAGTTTCTATAGAGAAATTGGCTTTCTTCTTTCTCTCAGCATTTTCTTTTTTATTTTTTTTTCTTTGTACAACTTTCTTTGCGACCTTTTGTTTGGCAGGAGAGAAGTTGAATTCCCACCCCCCACCCCCCAAAAAAAGCATTTTCTTGAAAGGAAAATTTGTCATTTGTTTTGAGTGGGGAGAAAACAAATGCAAATTTGCAAGTTTTTTTGTTGTTTTGGCTAAGTACAAGGGCGTTTAGGTCTTTCTTAAAGAAATGGGGAGTGATTTGTAAACTTTATGAAAAAGTAGGGAGTGTGTTGTTTTAAAAAAAAAGTGAGGAGTAAAGTGAAATTGAAAGTAGGAATAGGTATTTTATCCTAATTAACACTATTAAAAATTGACTTGCATGTAAAACATAAATATATAATTTACATAATTATGAATATATTAGTCACATAAAGTAAAAATTTCACAACTAATTAGAGAAGTTTTTGAATAAATGCAATTGTTAGGACATATAAATTTTAATAGATATATAAAGTAAATAAAAGGCCAAATTTGGTATATTTGAAATTGAGTGTCACAACTTTCTCTTTAGAAACAAAAGAGGCTTTTCTTTCTATGATAATATATAGTATCTATATTATCATAAAAAGAAAAACAAATTCTCTATTTTTATTATTTTTTCAACTTTTACCGCTAAAAGACATTCTAACATTATAAAGAATTAATGTAATAATCAATTATTGTTAAGGGTAGAAATGACAAGAATTTCAAATTAGGTAGTTCTCATACCAACTTTTAAATAATCCAAATTTTCCCTCAAAGTATAATACTAACTAATTCTACATTGAATTTCTGACTTCATAAATAATTCTGATTTGTTGTCCATTAAAATTACACTACATTTTGTACCACTTTTATTTGATAATTTTTCACTATCAAGTTTCTTCAAAATTGAATTGCTTGAAGGTTATTTAGTGTAGTTATTATTAAAATTGTATTATTATATATTTATTTGCATTATTTGCAAAAATTAAATTTTTTATTGTTTATCATTATAATTAATTCTGCATTATATATGATTAGATAAATTTATGCACATAGGGACGTCATGCCACGACTTCTAGTATATAGAATAAGTAAAAGAGTAAATTTGGTATATTTGAAATTTGGTGTTGTAACTTGCTTTTTAGAAACCAAAAAGTCTTTCTTTTGTTTTGAGTGCACTAAAATAGTTGGCTTATTTTGAGTTTTGGAAATTTTACAAATTTAGTCCATTGTTTTTTGGGATTGTGCAAAATTTTCCCTTTCACTTATCATTTTAATTAATTTAATCCTATAAATTTAGATAATTATTTAATGTTGGACAAATAAAAATTGATAAAATGTCCTCCATTTTAAAATGATGCGCCATGTAGCCATTTAAGAACTATTTCTAAAATTTATATACATTAAAGTATAACTTGAATATTGGATTTGTTATTTTATTGGAATATTTTTCTAGAATTTAATGAAAACATGTAGAATGCCATAGAACAATATCATCGCTTGAGAAGTATTGCATAAAAACTCTTGAAAAGGCCCTGGTTCTACTACAATTCTTAGAGTTTTAGGACCACATTTCATAGAATCTAACCTTAAAAAGGATTTTTCTTATATGATGCTCAGAAAAGGAGATTCATTCAAGGTTGTAGACCTATAATAGAACTATATGCTTGTTTTTTGGAGGATTTATAAAATGTACCCTATAGCTTTCAGTGTAGTTAAGTCTAAATGTAAAGATAGTTGGAGTTAGGAAAGGATGAATTTTTATCATGAGATGCAGAAGGATTTGGTTTAGGTATTTTAGCAATTAATGCCTATAAAAGAATATAAGTTTTATGTTAGACATGTGTATGCCAGTTTTAGCTTACAATTAAAGATAAAGCACTAAAAGATTAATTGACATGATTGGTACCACATTATTTTTAGCAATTAATTGACATGACTGGTACCACATTATTTTTAGCAAATGGCATTAACAAAAGTATGAAAAAAAATAATCAAGGTAATTAATCTAGAGGCTTACAATTGGTTGGAAACAACCTCCTATGTATTATGGTGTAAGCACTAGATATTAACAAGGTCTAAATATGTACATCAAGCAATAATTTGTTTGGATCCTACAATAACAACAACAAAGAAGTTGGAGAACAACCCATTCTAACAATGCTAGAGATTCTAAGAAAGGAAACTGATGTGCAGGTATCAAAAAAATTAAAAAGGCGAGTGGATTATAAAATATTTTGGCAATGTTTGCCCAAAATTGTTAAGGGACTAAAAAAGATGAAAAACAATGTAATAGAAATTGAGTTACTTTTGCAGGAAGTAAGTACTTTCTCGTTTAATTCCCTTAAATGCTCATGACTTATAATTCCCCATTTGGTTTTAATATATCATAAATGTGTCCTGAGTTACTTTTGTAGGTCACAAAAACATTTGTGATTGATCTAAATAGTCACAGATGCATTATAAGAAGTGTCACATGGACTTCATGTGCACATATTGTTAGGATTATATTAACATATAGCATCTCAAAGATTCTTTAGGTCCATATTATTTTGCTTACCATTACAAGCTAGCATACCATATTATGTGTTCTCATATCTTCTCAAACTACCTTACCAACACTTTAAAGAATATAACATTCACTAATTATTCAGACAAAAACCATAATAGTAAGGGTTGCAAGAGCCATCCAAGAGAGAATCCAACTGTAAGTATATTATATTTGGTTATTTTTATCTTATTGTTGCACATATTAGTTAAGCTTATAGGTTTATACTATAAGTCGATGTTATTCAAATTTCTAGTCAAGCTACTGGCAATATAGTGAAAGGTGAGCTATTGCTAACATGATAGCAAAAGGAAAAGGAAGCGGAAAAGAAAGATATACTTCTGGAGAAAAAAAGGTATCTAAATGAGAGTAAGTACTAGAGGAAGAGAAAAGCTAACAGGGAAAGGGAACATTAGAGAAAGAGGCATGGAAAAGAGTATAGAAAGAGAAAACAGCCCACTATATGGGTTTTGTAATTGTAATAGGTTAAGATTCTCATACAAGACTTCAACCATACAATATATGTAAAACTTGCATCTTTTTATTATTTTTCCATTCCATATGATCTACATTCTTGTCTAACAATTCTATGTGCATGTGTAGATGCAAACAACAATTGAAAGAGTGTTAGGTCAATTGTTATACAAAGAAAAATTTAGAGTGGCTAGAGATTTTAGATCGAAATTTGAAGATGTATAAATATTGATCTATATTTCGATCATGATTTGAATGAATATGTATGTCAAATATTTCTTAAAAATGTCGATTGTTGTTGTATTTTTTTATTACTTTAACTTTTATTTGAAAGTTTACATTATAATGTGCTTAGAATTATCAAATTATAGCCTGAATATTACCAATGTGAGAATATTATTATGTGATAATCAATGTAAAACCTTTTGAGATGGTATAAAATAGAATGTTCTTATTTATTTTTGAAACAATAGACTAGGATAAATGCAAATAATTTTCTTTGCCATTGTTCTACACCATCATATTACACAAGGCTAAGATACATATTACAATAATAAATAACTTGATACTCCTTCCAACTTTTTTGTACATGTTCATTTGATATTCTTATTATAATTAGTTTTATTTTTAATAATTGGATCTCCATCATAGAGTTAGTGTTTAATATTGTTAGATATATTACGTTTTGATTTAACTTCTTATTTTTGAATTGAAGAGTTCCACTAATTGGTATTAAACTTTTGATTTTTTTTTTCAATTTTTTTGTTTAACTTCAAAAATAATTGTCCAATTACTACTCATCACATTCATCTGATTCAGTTCAACTCATAAATTTGCATCCATTTAGCTTATATTGTGAAATAAGTACTTGGTACAATCATAAATAACACTTTAATTAAAGAAAATATGAAAAGAAATTATGCATGCCCCAATTACAACAATCAACATAATTTCCTTTAAAATGATTTGAAATCCGTGAAATGTATACTTTTGCTCCTTTACCAAAATGCATAATTTTTCTTTTAAAATTAATTCACAATTATTTTGACATCAACAAACACTATTTAAAAATTTTGTATTGGAAGAATTACTTGACATTTTGCATAATTTTGGCTTAAAGAATCAGAGAAAATTTTTGGAAAAAAGTTTGATGGTATTATGAGAATGAAAGTAAAAAATTGGAGCAATATTACACTTTAGAAGCGTAAGTTAATACAAAAAAATCAACTATTAACCAAAAAAAAAAAAGTTGAAAGATACTAGTATCCATTTGATCATCAATGACAAATAATTCCTTGGGATGTCTTAAGGTATCTTTAATTAAGAGGGAATTGACACCATCCATGCAGCACAAGTAACAAGTTAAATGAATTTAACTACAAAACAAATATGAAAGAATAACAAATATTGATCATATGCCCACAAACTCAATTCCAAACATTAATTAACAAAATGCAAATATGTCCACTTTGTATGATAGACCTAAATATTTTATCATAGAGTTAATTACAATGATCTCTCATAAGGTTTGGTGTAATTACAAGTACACCTCCTGTTTTTGGAAATTATATTTACCTATCTTAGGGTTACCTGTCATCTAGAAAACATGATTGAAAGTGTCAAAAAATTAGTTTACCCTTACTTATTCATAAAAAACTCCAAAATGGTTGAAAACAAAAAAGATTAATTGCCCTTTTGTGTATCAAGAGCACAAAGGGATATTTTTCGCATGCCTATCAAGAACATAAAGGGCATCTTGCATGCATCATTCCTCTCTTGTTCTTCCTATTGCAACCCATTCCTCTTTTCATTTACAAAAATGTGTACAACCCATGAAATCTCATGGATAAACGTACTCTTTTCAATTTTTGTTGCAGTAAGACATGTAGTCATTATATTTTTGAAAGATTTTGTGTTTTCATGTAGATAATGCCAAGTAAAGGTGCACCCACCTACGCTTACAATGCACATAACATCATGTAAAGGTGTACCCACCTACTTTTACAACGTTTTCTCCTTTTAATGTTAGATCAAGTTACTTTTGGTGAAATATTGGTTTAGGGTATATTGGTCAATGACTCCAAGGAGTCGGGTCTTTTTTTTTTTCCACAAGTGTTCCTTTCTTTCTTTCTAACAAAATCTCAAGTTTTTGACTATGTATTTGATGAATGTGAACATGTATTTTGCTTGATTTTGTGTTATTTACCAAAAAAAAAAACAATTGTTGACAAGTTACAACAAGTAAAAACTCTATATTTATGCATATTATTTCAATTATTAGTACTCATTTCTTTCCTTGTGGTTTAGGGTTTAGGAAATTATAGTTACATATATACAATGCCACATTAAGAATGGTGTTGATTTGTGAAAGTTTACAGTCCCTTGATATTTTTTGATGCACTTAATTTTTTCATAAACATTGTAATGAATTGTTTTAGTTCTTGTATATATGTGATATTTTGATCATTATCTAATTCTTTTTCATTTGGTATTTCACTTGATAGGTATGAAGAGAATCATTGATAATATTATTCACAATGAGTGGGATATGTTTATGCTAAAAAAATATTTGTCTAAATGGCCATAAGTTTGTTGATTTGATGATAGATGTGAGTAAACTTGCTCTAATTCATGTGCCTAGAATAGAAGAAATAGATTAGTCTATATTTTTGGTGTTAATGATAGTGAGATAGAATTAGAGTTTCTAACAACAATAATATGCATTCAATGTTAGAGAGGAAAAAAATAAGATGATTGAGTTATATGTTTGACAACTTGTGGGAGAAAATGTTAAAGGGGATGATGGAGTTCAAAAGGTTGGTGGCAGTAGGCAACAAAGTGTTAGTAAAGGCAATGAGGGAAGTGAAGTAAGGGAGGAAAATAGCAAAAGGAGTGAAGAAATAAGTAAGGGCAGTAGTGACTAATGAAGGTAAAGAAGAGGGTGAGGATAGTGATGATGAAAAATAGGGTGAGCACAGTGACGATGAATTAGGGACAATAAGGTTGAGATTGGAGATAGTGAGGAATTAAGGAATGAAAATAATGATGCACTATTATCATATTATGAATCTGATAACCATTGTGAAGCAAAGAACTCTTCAGATGAGGATGTGATAAATGATTCGTTAGGTGAGCATATGAATAATGACAAATTTGAGATTCCCAAAAGTCCTACTAAGAAAATTAAGCTTGAAAATATATGGTGTTTGCTAATATATGCCTTTAGATAAACCTTGAGAAAGTAAGTCACAAGAGAGAGTTTTGAGTTGTAAAGGCTAAAAAATGAGAAAAATATAGTAGCATCCAAGTGTAAATCTACTAGTTGTCCTTGGAGAATTCGTGCATCTCCATTAAATAATTCTCTTATCTTTCAAATTAAGATAATAGTAGTTGAACACACTTGTGTTAGAGTTGACAAGATCGAGAAGGTTAGTGAAGTACGTGTCTAGTAAATTTGTTCGTGTTTTGAGAGAATATGGAGTTAACCCACCTTATATGCAGTTGTATAGAGGAAAACAAAAGACAAAAGATGCTATTGAAGGTAATTGATGTGGAAATATAAGAACTTAATGGTAAAAACATAAATATTAAATGAAAAGGTCCAATTAACAAAATAATAATTAAGTAAAAGACCAGTTGACCTAATTAATTAAACCATCAAGGTGGCACCTAGACTCAAGTAGGCTAAAGCCCATGAAGCACTTAATCATTATAGATATCAACTCCCAAAATCAAAATAAACATAAAAAGTCATTTGTCAAAATTTTTGAGCCCTAACTCTATGAAAATATGTTCAAGAGCAAAATCCCTCTTAAATTCATTAATTTCCAAAAAGGATCATAGCTCTACTTTCGAACAATATCATTTTGACATCATTTATGAGAACTCCTATCTAGAACAAGGAATGTTAAGGATATAGATGAGATCTAGAGTTTGAGATTTCAATGATCACATTACCCAAAGATGCGAGAACGTAGAGAGCAACCAACCTAAGGTGCAATCACACCCAACACTAGAGTTAGCACCATATTTGTGATTGAAGAAGACACAAGGACAAGAGGCTCCACCCCTTGGAGAACTAGTATTGCAAGTGACTTAAAAGTGCTGATAATGTTGTTGGAGAACACTTTCATACAAACGGTAGCCAAAGCAATCGCCCAATATGCCAAAACGTATTGCCCTCAAAAATAACCCCAATCCTCTTGTTGAATAAGGAAAGCCTCTTCATCATCAAAAAGGACAGAACAGAGGATGACTCAAGAATGGAACGATGACCCTCCTCTACTCAGCAAGTAGATGTGCAACCATTTGAAGAAATACAATTGCCCATTGTAATAAGAGTTTAGACTCACTTAATTGTACCTCAATGCTCAAAAAGAGCAAGAAGTGAGAACATTCCTTTGACAGTCACTCTCTAATGCTTAACTCCATTTGCCCAATCATCTTAATGGAGTTGCTTGTCCTGAGAATGAAAACTACCAAACTACCAGAGTTTGATGGGAATGATAGACCCAAAAAGGTACCTGGATAATTTCCTCATAGAGATAGAACTCTATGAACTAAATATGATTACCAATGCTCACCTGATGAATACTCAAAGCTAAAGAAATGGTAGTGTCAACAAAGCTAGTGAACTTACCTACTGTTGGTATCATTTTTGTGATCTCTAGAGGACCTGTACGAGGCAACTCCTCAATGTAAGAAAGATCGTGGCATGAGTATCAAGACAAACTAAAGCCCACTCAATGGACCCAATACAGAGAACATATGAAGTGCATCCTCCATTCTCAAGCATTATATTTGGACAAGAAAACATAGAGGTCGAATAGGGTGAACACAATGATGCCATGTGATCTTCACCTCCCTCATCAATTTTTAGATGAAAATGATCTAAGCAAATGACAATGAACGCTTGATGGATGTAATCTTCTATAATGTTTTCCTTCAGCTTGTCGTGGATAATGCCCGAATACAAAAAATTAATACTCCCCTAGTAAGATTTACTAGCAAGGTAGTAGAGGCCTTTGGCGAAGTCTCTGTCTCCCTCTTCTTAGTCACTCATCCCAACAAGTCATGAAGATAATGAGGTTCTTAATTGACAAAACCTCGTCGACTTGTAACATCATACTAATATGGCCAATTTTGAACCTCTTTTGAGTAGTAGTATCAATCTACCGTATGAAAAAAAAATTCCTTATGCCGAGTAGAACGAGTGAAGCTCTTAGCGACCAACACACCGCTAGAGAATATTACATTAGCATGAAGGTCATGATAGCAAGTGGAAAGGTAAAAGCAAAGGCATGGTATAAGAAACTAACATCACTATGTTACTTATGCAAAGAGTTTACCTATGAGAAAAGGAATCAACTCAATGTAAATTTACACCTCAAGAAGCTTTTCACCGAGAATATGTTTTTCTCAACTATTCAACTTTCATAACAGAGAGAAAAGATACCCCTCAAAATAAATACACACTCTCTATGGTGCATTGAAGCTTTTTTTCTTTTAATCCCAATGAAGCTAGTGGCAATTGACATCAACACCACATAAGCTTCCAATAGGGTACGTGGCAATAAAATCAACACTACTATAAAATTCTTCAGGTAACACACAACAAAAAACCACTATAAGACACCCTAGAGGGCCTATGGAAAAATACTACTAAAAGATCCTCCAAGGGTTATGTGGCAAATAGACAAAAGACCATTATAAGACCCCCCCTAGACGACGTGTAGTAAACATATAAAAGGCTATTATAATACTCCCAAGAGGGAATATGTGACAAGCACAAGGTTGCTATAAGATCCCAAGAGGGTGCAAGTAATACAATTATGTTTACACTACCAAGGGCATACTCAGCAATAATAACGAAGAATTTAGTAACATCCCTAAAAGAGCACACACTAAAAATAAATAACTCTAGTAACACCCTCAAAATGACAACTCATAAAAATTAAGTATGGTAAGACCCTTCAAGGGGCTCGTGGTTATGTCCACACTCTATTGCTTCTTGTCAAGGAAAAGCCCCAAAAAGAATTTAGAAAAGCAAAAAGGGCATACTTATGCCACAACATACGAACAACACACAAGATTGAAAAAAATATGCAAAAAATATAAAAGTCGTAAGCTAACAAAAAGAACACAAAATTTCAAGAACCTCCACAACAAAAAAAAAGACCAAAGTCCAACAATATCAAAAATATGAAAATATATATATACATAAACCAACACTAGCCTATGCTTGACCACAAAAAAAGAAAACCAACTATGAAATTAAAACCAAGTAGTCCTCAAAAAAAGATAAGGAAAAAATAATCAAAATGCCTAGTCTAACTTCTAATCTACTCATGCCGAGCTGCAACCATCGGATCCTTTGCTATAGCTTCAATGCAAGTCTATGAAGCTTCACCAAAAGATAGCAACTTCAGCAAAAATGTTGTGGTCTAGTAGTAGCAAGTCCTCTTGAGGATATCATCTAGTCTCACTAAGCATGCAGTACCAACCCTAAATAGTTTGCTCATAGATCACAATTGCTTTCACTTTAACTACTTTGAAGAATTGTTGGAGCTCTTAAACTCTTTTACTACCTCCTCACGTGTAGTAGATATAGAAGGCTTTAAAAACTTTTTCCCAATCTTCAACTCCATCACATATCACACCTTTAATTGCTCATGCTTTTTCAACAACTTTGTGAACTCCTTAGTGTTGAGTGAGTCCTGCAATATCCTTCTTAATCTAACTTGTTGTCATTGTATTTCCTTCTGCTGATATCTGTACAACCAAGTTGCAGACCTACTCCAAAATAATAAATAGAATGATCAAACAACTAAGCACAACTGCGAAGATTGTACATAGATAAAATAAGCTACATGAGGAGATAAATAGTTACCCAAGCAAAGTTTCCACCAACGAACTCAGTCAATTGAGAAAAGAATAATAGCTCCAACTTTCCCTAGTCATACTTACTAAACCTACTCTACAAGTTGTTTATGCTAAAAGCATTCTCGTTGATATCTCAATGCAAATCAATGCTACAACTCCAAGTAGACAGTAATTGAACAAACCCTTGCCCTCGCCAGCATAGAAAGGGCAATTTGACTTCAGACAAATACCTTCAATGATTAACACCTAAGCACACTTCACAGCTAATCTTGAAATCATCAGTGCAGAATCATTACCTAATGCTCTATAGATGAAAATAGCGCATAAGTCCCCAAAAGCCTAGGGCCTCAGATACCACCAAGTTAGCAAAGCCTTCCCATAAGTCCACAATGTTGCTCCACCACACATCTCTCACGAGAACCTCCATTCAAGCTCCTAATACGGATCCTCGCCAAATCAATCTTCGTTTCTATTAAAAACATATAATTTGGATTAAGTTCAATAATCAAATACACAATTAACAAAATAACGCAAGAGCTGAAGAAAAAAAGCAAGAATGCAATAACAAACATGCAAGCAAAAAAACAATCTCAAAAATTAATAAAGTGTCTTTCAGAAACATATAGGTGTTATCAAAAGGAGAGGCAAAAAATCCTCTCTTCAAAATACTAACAAAGGTCATAATGAACCTTATGTAGATGCAGTTGTAATGGTGAGCTACTCTAAGCGTGGGGATTCCCTCAACCCTCTTACACGACAAAAAACCTACTCTTCTAAGGCCCTCTAGAAGAAGGCCACATAGGAACTTACAACTCAGTCCAAGAAAAATATAGAGAAAGATTCATTTAGTACCTTCCACACCGCTAAACAAATAGTGAGAACTATCTAAAGAGGTAGTAAGACCTAATTCACTAAAGTAGTAGTGGAATCTTACAAAATATGCAAAGAAATTTGGAGCAAACTGACTCAAAAATATTTAATCACTCCAAATTATTTCCAACACTAGGGATAAGATAGAAGAAAGAACCTATTACTAAAGTAAATGCTGAAAATGGTGATGTGCCTTAGATAAAGTAATACAATGATATCCTCCAAAGAAGAAATGACAAACTTATACTCATAAAAAAGATATAAAATCTACACATTAGAACTTATGCCTCCCCTAACAAAAACGAACAAGGTATTTCATCAACATTGACAAAACTACTTTTGACATTAGGAACATCCTTAGACCCTCCTCATAAGAATCCTATTCTTCAAAATTAAACTCAAAACCAAACTTAAATGAAGAAAAGGACTTAGGAATAAAAGACTATTTCATGCACTCTTAAGGTGCAACTTCATGACCCAAGGTCAAACTAGTTTACATGCTGAAAGATGGGATCATAAACTCAAAAGTACAACAATACCATGAGAAGCATGGCTCCCCTAACTTGGACAAAATAATATCCCTAACTTTGATGTGACCATGACTACCCAAAATAACATCAGTTGGAGCGGTTGCTCGCACTGGCAATACCTCTCAAATGCCAATCGAAGGCCTAGCGCCTGGTGGGATACCTCCACCATGCAATGTCAGACCAACTAGTTACTCCACGACGGTGGTGATCCTGTTGCCACGTCCTATCGAACATGTAGACTTCGACTTTAACTCAAACTTGGACTTTAATTTGAACTTGGTCTTGCTACCTAACATCCTACTCTCAAGGTTAGACATAACTCTCTCCCAACTTAATGTATCCCAAGAAAATTCCACTAATGTTAAGGAATTAAAAAAATTGCAAAGGAATCAAGTTGGATAAAAGGAAAGAAGTTACCTTGGGAATTCGTCATGTATTGCTAACAACGCCTACTTCCTAAAATTTAAAGTTCTCCTTCTAAGTCTTTAGGAAGATACAAAATATCTTATTAGACTCTACTGGAAATAACTAGATAAGAAGGCCTATGAATCTTTGACTTAGTTAACTATCGAATTACTCAAATTTTCCACACTAAAAAGAATAACTCACCAAAATTTATTAATTAGGGCAAGGTAAAATTAAAATTAAAATTTATATTTACTTTTAATAAGTAAATCAAGGTTCCAAATTAAAGTAAGGGGCTTGATAATATGAAGAAAAAAAACTAGGTGAAAAAAGGTAAAATTAAATAAAAGGCCCAATTACATAAAAAATAATTAAGTAAAAGGCTAATGAATCCAATTATTTAAGCTCATTAAGGTGGGCACCTAGATCCCAATGAGCTAAAGCCCACCAAGCACTTGGCCACTATAAATATCAACTTCTAAGTCAAAATGAATAAGAAAAATCATTCCTAAAAAATCTTGAGCTCTAACACTATGCAAACACATTTTGGAGCAAAAACTCGCTTAAATTCACTGACTTTTAGAAAGGATCGTAATTCCACTTTTGAACAATATCAACAACCATGCTCAATCTTATAGCATGTTGTCTACATATGCTAAAATTTTGAAGAAAATGAATAGTGGAAGTGTTGTTAAAATCCACTACCATTGGAGGAGGCAGAGAATGGTATAGAGAATATAATCCAAAGCATAGACAAGACACCTTTATTTAGAAAAATTTTACTAGGTTTGGATGCATTGGAGAAAAAGTTTGTGAGTGGTTGCAATCCTTTTTCAAGATTTGGTGAATGCCTTCCAAAAGGGCCTTATGGAGGTGTTTTGTTAGCTGCTATTAGGTTGGAAGAAAATAATGGACTATATCCGATAGGCTTTGTAAAGAGTTCTAGAGCTTCTTTTTCCCATATCTAGAAGAACGTTTTGGTGGTTTTACTCCACGCAGACCATAGACAATCATGACAGATTAGGCAAAGGTAATACATTGCTTCTTTATTTTTGTAAATGTTTTGTGCTTTTTGTATTTTGTAAGTGTAGTACTTGTAATATTTAAAAATGTTTATGGTTTTCTTTATAATGAATAGAAGTACAAAAGATGTTGTATATAATGTTTGAAACCATGAAAGGGTGTTAGTTATAATGAACGCAAATTAAATCTATGATATGTTATTTGAATGTTTGATATTGTTTTGTGTTCTAGATATCCAAGTAGTGACATACTTGTAATGTTTAAAATTGTTTAAGTTGTTTTGTTAATGAATAGAAGTATAGGGTATGATACATGTAATGTTTAAACTATGCAAAGGTGCTAGTTGTAATGGACGCAAATTAAACTTGTGACGTATTATTTGGATGACTGATACTATTTTGTGTTCTAGATATTCTGATAGTGAAAGCACATGTAAAGGTTAAAAGTATAACAAGTTTTCTTTGTAATGAATAGAAGTATAGAGGATTTTATATGTAATATTTGAAATTATGCAAGATTGGTAGTTGTAATGACTGAAATTATGTAAGGATGCTATTTGTAATAAGCGAAAGTCAATTTTGTGAATGATTGTTTGGGTCTTTGATACTGTACATTATTCTTTGTCATAATCTAGGATCTTGTAGAGACAATCAGCAAGTTTGGTGCCTTACTCAATCAATAAAAAGTGCTAGAGGTATATTTACTCAAATTTTAGACTTTCCTTTCTTTGATTGTTGCTAAAGAAGTATTTTTAGGTCGCTACAAGAGCTTGTAATGTACAAGAGCATAATTTTTTCATGTACAAGATACAAAAAGGTAAAGCTTGTAGCTCATGAGCAGCTTTGTAAAATCCCTACAAGTATGTGGTCTAAGCATGCTTTTGATTATAGACTTAACAATGATCATGTGGAAAAAAATATTTGAGTCATTTGACAACTGAGTTGGAACACGTAGATCTAAGCCAATATTTACTTTAGTAGATGGCAGAGAGCTCGATTAATGAGAGGATTCAAAGAAGGCTTGAAAAGGGGACTACATGGAATGACTATGTGACTAAAAATGTAGTAAAGAAGTTGAATGATGTCAAAGAAATATCTAGGTAGTGCAAAGTCATGATCAATCAAACTGAGTTTGAGGTTCATGATGAAAATGTCAACTGTATTGCTGATTTAAGCTCTTGAACATGTGATTTTAAGGTGTGTCGACTTTATTGTTGATTTAAGCTCTTCAACATGTGATTTAGAGGTGTGGGAGATCTCAGGCATACCATATAAGCATGATGCACTAGCAATTGCACATAAGAGAGAGAATATAGAGATATATATTTACTGCCTGGTCATCTAAAGCTAATTATATGAGGGCATATAATCGCATATAGTCATCTCATACACTCAATAACTAATTCTTCTTTCTAGCATTTTATGGAGACTAATTCCCCAATTGTTCTCCCTCTACCACTTAAAAGACTACAAAGGACACCTAGAAAAAATAGGAGATGGGAGGCTAGATAGTCATCGAAATGTAATAGATAGTAGGAGGTCTAATACTTTGAAGTGTAGCAAATGTCATGAAATTTGGCACGATGAAAGAACTTATAAAAGGGCACCTATCAATAAGAAACCTATGTAGAAATCAAAGGAAAAAGACATGTTGAACAGGTTATTGTAGTTCATTCTTTGGACTTGTTCATTTTTTGATTATTGCAATTCATTCTTTGATTCATGTTTATTTTATAATTTTTGTATTTCAGTCAGACATTCTGCTAGCTCAAATTTTCAATTTAAGAAAGAAGAAAAGCAAGCAAGGAGGTGGAGCGGGAAGTTTTGTTGTTCTTTGTTCACAAGCATCTATTGCTACCCCTTTTGCCCAAAAAATAAAGGCCCTACTGTTGGATGAGATGGATTCCTTGGTGAAGACACTAGTTTTGATGATAGTTTTAAGCAATTATTGATGGAATAAAATCAATCATGGGAACTGCAAGTGGAGTTGGAGAATGTAAAGATGGTAGAGCAAGTGGATGTACTGATGGAGCAATTGGAGGTTGTGATAGTGGAGTTGGAGAAAGCAAGTGAGGCTAATGCTACTCTTGATGGAGATTGAAGGCGATTTATTTATCACTAACTTTTGTCATAGTAAACATTTTTTGCACTCCTACTCTTCTTTTCATGCTGCTATTGATTTTGTATAGCCCTTGACAATTAGTATGTGACGAAAATTGTGGACGTGATGATTTGTGGTATGTGAACAATTGGAACTATTATTCAATATATGTGAAGAATTTTTTTTTGGTACGTGTTTCGTGTTGATATTTGCTGGTGACGTACTATTTGTTTGGTTTTTTGATTTTCAATGCTGGAAGTATTATAGGCTTTATGCAAAGGGAATCTACATTCCAATACATTTGTCTGAAGGCTTTCTATGTAAGTTGGAAGTTTACTATATATATATATATATATATATATATTTAAATAATAAAAGTAAATTATAATATATTGATTTTAATTTTAAATAATGAATTATTTTCATTAATTAATTAAATTAAATATTATTTTGGAAGTGTTATAATTCCAACCGCTACATCAACCATTACTTTAGTTTGTCACATTAAACCCCTTTCAAGTTTTGTTAATTACAATTATATGCGGGCATGCATGCACATACATAAAAAGCAAAAAGGCATTTTTGTCCAATATCATAGTCTAATTAAATGAAGAACAAAATTGATTTTGCTGACACTAGCAAATCTAGTTAATCCCTAATTGTTGAACGATAGCAAATCCTAAGGGAGGTAAATATTCCCAACCATAGAAGTGTCCTTGTTATTATGGCAAAACTGTTGTAATTAAATTAACCCTTTATTATTTTTAAATTAATTAAGTGTTCTTTTATAATGATATAACATGCAGCAAAAATGACCTGACACAAAATAAAAAATGGTGCATAGAAGCTCAACTCAACATCCCTGTATAACAATTACTAGGGATGGCATCCACGGGAAATTGGGGAGGGGGAGCTACATCCTGGTCCTCGAATCCCACCCTATGCCCCGTCCCCAAACCCCACCCTATGGAAATTTTGCCCTCTGTCCCCGTTCCCAAAATCCCCATGGGGATCTGCGGAGATCCCCACAATAATTAGTAAATATTTTTTTGTGTGTGTATAAAATGACTAAAAAATAAAAAATAACTAGGTCTCTATTAATATATTTTATTAATTTATATTTACAATTAATAAATTCCTATAAACTATATGAAATTAATAAAAAAGTATAAAAAAATAATGGTGTGTGTATAAAATAGAATATATGAAATATATAAACATAAAATATAATATATATATATATATATAATAGTATATATGAAATATAATATATATTAAGGGCATGTTAATTAATATAATGAGGTCAGGGACTCCATGGGATGGGGAATATGATCCCCATCCCCGACGCCGAATTAACTTCAGGAAGAGTTTCATCCCTATCCCTATTTTCACGGGGGAAAATTCCCTCAATTCGAGGATCCCAGGAAGGACTCCAAAATTGGAGAACTTTTTATCATGCCTAGCAATTACAAGTATTGGACTTCTTTTTATATTTTATCCAAAAAAATCATTTTCATTTGATTAATTCACTAAAGCTATTCTTATCTTTAAATCATTACATGCATTATAAAATTTGTATATCTTAGATAATTTTACTAAACATAATTGACTAAAAACTAGTTTATCAACAATCTTCCTCGTACTGTCAAGCAATCAGCCGATCTTTCATCACATCAAACAACAAGATTGTCATCCTTCCCGAAAGAGTTCTTAATCTTTACAAGAACAAATTATCGACATTAGAGGTGCAAGTTGAACACAAACCAGCTTAACTTGAGCTCAAGACTACCTAAGCTTGAATCGAGCTTATTGACTAAGCCAAATTTGAGCTTTAATATAATAGCTCAAAGGCTAGCCAATCGGCTCACGATCCCTAATACTATTTTAAAATAATATATAAAAATAATACTTCAAAAATATATGCCACATATTGAGGTAATTTTCAAATTACAATTCATTTATTCACTTATATATTACTTATTAAATAATAAATAATAATTTATAAAATACTAACTTATAATTTATAAAATACTATTTCACATGAAATAGGACTAAATTGAATCTAATGAACTCAAGTTCAAGCTCGTATGTTGAGTGCAGATGTCTAATGAGGTTGAGTTTGGCTCAAGCACAATTGTGGCTTAATATCTTTTGAGATCATCGAGGTCGAGTTTGAACTCTATATTTATCAATGAGCTTGTGCTTGAACCTCGATTTGGAACTCAATGAGCTCGAGCTCATGTATTTTATGGCCAAGCCATGCTTGAACTTGAAATTCTTACCAAATTTGGCTCATTTACAGCCCTACATGCATCCTAATTTAAAATTAAAAAAAAAATGAAAGAAAGAAACAAGGAAAATCAAATCAAAATCCTCAAACATTGTCATTCAAACTAATTTCTGGGAAATCCATCCCATTTTCCTATGAAGCACTCTACCCAAAATTTCTCATAAATTCAATCCCTGTATGAGAAACCATACAAACAGGCCCTAGGTGGTGACTCTCGCGGTAGGACATAAAGCTTGAATACTAAAACACAAATCAACTTTCTAATTCAATCAATTCTTATTCTTCAAATATTCAAGAAATTGTTAATTAATCTAAAAGGACAAGTAATTGAAAATTTTATATAATCTAAAAGCAAGCAAACCAAAAGGAATAATAGAAAATTGATATGAATATGACCTCTATTACTCGAAAGTTTATCTAAGCATGAAAGAACAAATATTATTCATAGAAAGAATTCCACAATTTTCACATAAAGTTGTGTGAAGATTTACCCATTTTAGAATAGAGAAGCTAATACTTGATGCTAAAATGGACCAATGCAAACCAAACTAAAAGACATGCAGCAACCAAACAGCTTCTTCAAAAATCCAACTCAAAATGTCATCAAAGCAAAAAGCAACATTGTAAAGTGTTACTTTCTTATCTGAGAGATCACACCAACAATTCGGCATCTGTATCAATGGTATGCAACACATGTAGTTAAGGAGAACTACAAGCACCTGGAATTCGAGTAAAAGAAGCAACTCTTAGGGTATCCATGGTGTATCCTCGTAAACTATAGAAGCTAAAATACATATCTACAGAAGCTAGAGTAAAGTTAAAAGGGAAGTTGGATGGCTAGAGCTCTTAATGCTGAGTATCTAACAAAGAATGCTGGTTAGGTCCCTTCTCTCCCAAAGGTTTAAAGTCTGAGGAAACTGAACTCAAAGGCATTGGTAGTTTCCTTACAAGCAAAATCATGACCTTCTGAGCAATGGTGAATAGAACTCTTGCTATCCCATTAATTTTCTCCTCGTATTGCTCATACACGAAACACAAAGTGAATAAAAGGATCAATGCTGCAATTGTTTGCACATAGTAAGAAACGATAGGACGAATATCTAATAAACATCAAGCAAATTTAGTCAAAAGGAAAATAAAGCATAACTATAGTAGTATCTCATTCGTACCAAAACCAGTAGCCATGGTCAAGTAATTGGGAATAATCAACTTAAAGAAATACAGGAAAGCAGACACCTGTATGAGTTACAAAACAAGTTAGAATGATATATAACAATATCACAAATAAACTGGTAATGAAATAAAACTATTTACTTCAGTCCTTTTCTAAAGAAATATTCCATTTAACACATGGAAGTTCCACAGATCAATGTCAGAGTTGGGGGAAGAAAACCCACAATTGGCACCATTGTTGATGCTATCAAGTAAGGCTCAAAGAACAAAACATTGAAGTGTATTTATCAATCATTTTCAACAATTTAACCAAAACTCACTGATGCATACATGCTTGAATGTAAACTTGAAAAAAGTAAAAACAATGCAGTTGACTTACCAATATACGCAATGCTAATAAGCTGACAAACCAAATCCAGTAAGTCGATACATAATAGATAAACAGGTATAGTCAAGTGGCACACATATTGAAATTGATGAGCAGCCAAATCATATTTCTTAAATAATTTATCACAACTGGAAACTAAAAGTCGCAGAAAAAACCATAATTCCTTGAGGATTTCAAAGAAACTACAAAAGAAACTCCTTACATCAATTGATAATGCATCAGCCAGATTTCCTGTCAAAATACTGAAGACCGATATATGGGTGTATCTGATGCCCGAAAATCTTGCAGCAACATCAATTTTATGCATTTGAATACTCTATATGTAGTAATCTTAAGGTTATATTTCATGGACCACATTTCCTCAATCATGTTATTTTGAGAGTATATGGACCCATAGAGATACAAAGGCTACAACAAATGCTGCATTCACATTAAAAATTAATTGTTGATTTCTGATGTCGCTAATTTCATTTTTGGTTAATTACAACCCTTAGGAGATATCGAAATTACTGATTATTGCCCTCCCTCTTTGGTACCACCATCCAAGTTGATCAGCCCAAAAACCCAAACTGCAGTGATGAAAAGTCTAAATTACCTTATTTTACATAATTAAGAATAACACATAAAAGGCTTAAAATTTTCACAAATGCAAATGAAATTTTTGTCCCCCAATTTGTATTAGTATGTTTGCTCCTCCCATTGGCCTAATGGAGGTGGAGCTAAAGATTCCAATTCCAATGTTATTGTCAGGGTCCTAAACTAAGTCAACATCTTTGGAATTCAATTCAATAAGCTAAATCCTTATCAACATGGAACCTGAGAGTCCCACACTTCACCAACAAGCATTGCTGCTGCTGCTTGCCATTGTCATTATTAGAGACTCAGCTTCTGAAACCAGTGATACTGGAACTAAGGCTCCCAATTCCAATTGCAATATTGTTGTTTGGGTCCTAAATTTAACACTAACACGTTTAAAATTTGCTGAACTCGTATCGACAAAAACCTAGAGTCTTCTATGCCTCACTCACAACTACTGCTGCAGTGCTGCTGCTGCTGCTGGCTATTGTCATTGCCAGGGACTCAGCTTCTGTGACCAGTGATATTGCTGGTGAAGTTGCTAGCAACAGGAACAGAAATGGAAAACAAAACGAGAAAAGAAAAGAGAAAGAAAGGAAAAGAAAAAATATATAGAGAGGGGTAGGGGGAGTGGGGGGAAGGAAAAGTGGTTTGTATAGATTCTAAGCTATGGTTGCTTTAGAAAAGCAACAGTAAGAATTAAATATTTTTTTCAGGTGTCATTATTTTCCATTCACAACCCTGATGGAAGGACTAGCTAGGTAAAATGAGTACGGTTGGGAGGGTTGGTGTTTGTAACTCCAGAAGGGCTTAGTAATTTAGCTATTTTCAAGGGAGGTTGTTGTAATTAACCCTCTACTTTTCAGGGTGGGAGGATTGCAATTAAAGGAAATATTGAAAGAAATTGCAGTTGCCAAACTCAATGACATTATAGAAAATTAGAAGTATCTTTTCGTATTTAAACAACCAAAATAACTTGGCAAATAGGAGGCCAATAAATATTGAATGGTGATGTGGGCGAGGGTTTCCGAAACTACAAATAATCTCTGGTTTTTTTAAAATTTGGCAAGCATATGGAGTAACTAGTGAATTACAACTCTTATGCACCATGATTGGTGCATTAGTCTTTCCAGTGTTGATGCTTCTTGCCAGTTGTTTTCAAGATGTAGCATCTATATTGAATCGCCATTTAATCAGGCTACTAGGACTTGATTAAAGGTTTGTAGACCACATCCTAAATCAGCCAAAGTGCCAATTGAATGCTCCTCTGGCCCTAAATCAGCTGAGTACTAAATGAGTACTCCCTCTATCGCACAGAAAATGTCTACTGTTCTATGTTTATCATCCCAACATTGTCCTTCACTATAAAATTAGGAATTTATTATGGCATGTGACTGCTCTAACTTCATTTTAATGCGAAAATATTGAAGAAATTCATTCCCGCAAACAAAATATATTTATTTAAGGAAAAATATATGAACAATAGCATCAGATATGAATCAATTCAAGATCATATATAACATTTTGCAAGGTAATTTTCTTCTCTTTTCTTTTCGATACAACAATAATTCCCATAAGTAATCCATTTATTTAAAAGGGCAAATCTGGAAGAAAGTAAATCTTGAGGACACTCTCTTTAAAATCCTAAATTGAAGCGAAAATCTGTTGATTTTACAATTTTCCTTCAAGGTAATGGTTAAGAATGGGTACCATCACATTAAGCATTTTAAATGAGGTGCTTTTAAGACTTAATTGCATTATATTTGCACATAAAAGCAAATTGGACCATCCAATGCAGCTTAAAGAACTACATGGTATAAGGCATAGGGGGTCACTCTCAACAAAGCCTCATAAGGATATACCTGCTCCATGTTTAACCAATAAACAGAACTTCAAAATTCTTCCTTAAGTACTTCTAGGTGCGTTGTCCACAAAAATCAGTACAAAAATGGTAAGACCAAGGATTGCTTCAGTTCAAACTCCACAAGCAACCAAACAAGCCATCAAACTAGAAAGGGAGTTGATCAGACGACTCCCTGATAAGGTAGTTAACCAAATACTGATGTAACTGATCAAGCGAGTAATCTCCATTTAAAGTCAAAATTTGAAAAAATATAATGATAGAAATATTTGGAATTAAGGTATGGTCACTCATCCAGCATCTGATCTTGAGATCAGTCATCATTCAACTGCCTCAAATTTTTAACATGGAGAGGAAGCAAAATGGTGAGGTTTAGTTAATGCAGCCCAGATAATCAAGCAACCTAAAATTAGAAAAAATTTCAGTCAAAATATACCTTTAGGAAGGTGGACCAATCTTCTCCTTGAGCCAATGACTTTAATAGACAATCAAATTTGTTCCACATACACTTCATGGTGAAAAAAGAATTTCTCACATCAACTTCCGAGATTTCAAAACATGATGACGATAATCTAGGAATTATGGATCCATATCTGTATAAAGTATGTGAATGAATCAACCAACATGATTACTAATAAAATACACTAAGTTACAAGGAATTTCAAAAGGAAGAAATGTTATATACTGGCTCACTCATAAACAGCAGAGATACATTTGTAAGCCCCCCCCCCTTCTCCCCCAAAGGGGAAAAAAAGAAAAAAGAGAGAGATCCGTTGGGGTTTTTATTCATAATAGAGAAAGAGCCTGCTAAATGAACCAGATTGTAGTTGCTTACTTCAGAAAACAGCTCAGAATCAGAAACAGAGATAAATGAACTACACAGAAGAGATGCCGCTGTAGAATCACATAAAATTATGAAAAATTATTAAAATGGAATAAATAACAACATGTGCAACACAGAATAGGCCCCTCTCCAAAAGATTAGAAGCTAGTAAAATGAAGCACAACTATAGAGCTGAAGAGGACAGCAGCATGAAGTATTATATGATGAAATCAGAATCTAACTTACCCAATCAATGGTAGAATGTGGTGCCCACAAAGCAACACAATGGTCACCAGAAGCAGCTTAGCAACAGACGAGATAAAAGTTCTCCCAGAAAGGAAAAACCAGTGATACAGGAAAGCAAGCAATAAGAAACAAAAAAAGGTTTTCTTCTCATCCTTCCACAGCAAAATATCTGCAACTGCAGTAGAATAGAATAGTGTCACTGACGTGAAAAACAAGAAAACATTTCTCAATTACTCTTTTCTACAATATCAAACATATACACACAGATGATATTCGTGTGCTGCGCATGTGCGCACGTGTGTGTGTGATAGAGAGAGAGAGAGAGACAGAGAGTTAAGTTGCATTAGGCACAAAAATCAACCAAATGAAAGCACAAACTAAGAAAGTTGACATAGCTTATTCATGCCAACAGTCACACAGGAGGGGCTAATTCATGATCCAGTAAGATAAAAGGTTCAGCTCATCAATGCAGGTTATGCACAGTAAAAAAGAGATATGCTTTTGAACAACAAGCTTATCGATTCCACAAGGGATCCAAGTTCCCAACTTCATCGAAGTACTTGAATAGATAATAAAACTGCAATTTATATATTTAAAAAAGATATGATTTCAAAATAAAATTATAGTATTTAGTACCACGAACTGGAAATAATAACTAACCTTTTCCTCTGCCTAACAGCATCTCCACTTTTGACGGTTCATTGGAGTCCTCATATCTCATGAAAGGTGAGTCTATCTTTAAATGGGAGAATGAATCAGCAGTTAATTTCACCGCCTCCTGAGTCAAACAATAGCTTCCACTTCAAGACAAATATCTAGTATGTAAATATACTCAGACTTGGGATGCAAAGTTCCCAAGCCAATGAGCAAGCAATAAGTAAATCAGCAAAACTTGTAAACCAATTCTACAGACCACACTGCAGATGGATAGCGATCAAATCCTAGACTTGGAAAAATTTTATTTATGTGAGAAGAAATGATCTAGATTCTAGATCAATCAAAGGGCTGATGAATTAAGCAATTTGCAGAAAATAAGTAGTGGTTCAGATGTTCGACCATTCTGTATAGAGACAAACCAACCCCAAACTCTCTGTGATCAACTCATTTAATCTCACAAACAACGTACTTACTCTAGTTTGTTTCATATGAAACTAAAATATCATACTTCCAAGAAACTTATGATGGAAATATTTTAGCAGACAAGAGTATATGTCCTTGTTCATTTTCTATGGCATGATTGAGGTAATAAAAAGAACATGTCACGAAATGGAAAGAGGGCTCTTATTATTTATGGTGGATCTATCAGTTGTAACTAAACTTGGCATACAGATTATATTCCCAAATGCATGTTACACTGAGACACTAGGATTTAGAAGTCATGGTGGTATACAGAGTGGTATATGGTTCTCATAAACAAAAATGCTCTCCTCACACACACACACACAAATCCAATAGCACCCTTATTTATCGTTCCAACATGCCCTCTATCTCTTATGTCAGACCACCAGACCATGCACACAAGAGCTGTAAGATGATATCTGTTTTACACATACTTCTTTCTAGCTCAATCCAAAGGTACCTGTATTCCAACAGATAGGAACAACGGTGACCATGCCCACAAAGTCATAGCAGGCATCTGGCAATTTCTACAAGTAGGTCTGCCTAGTAAGCAATTCATCTAGTCTTTGGATTCATGTTTATCAATTGCTACTCAGATACAAACGTGTTGGAGTTTGGTGTTGATCTAATCAGACCAAACCAGCCTTAATAATTTTTCACCATTATGACTTTCAACATAATTTGAGGCTCAGCCTAAATCAAGCTAAGATAGAGCTTGGCCTCAGCTCTTGTAGGTACTCCAAAAGGGGGCACGAACAGAACAATTCCCTGTATTACAAATAAGTATAGGAAAGGTTTAGAGAACATCAAGGATGAACTTACTTCCATGGAAACAACTGGTGAGTATTGAATATATTTCTGGGCTGCCGAACAACTAAATGTTCTTGTCCGTGAAACTAAAGCAGCAATATCACAAAAAGAGAGACATGGATCAAAGTTTCTAGAATCTGACTTCACATGCAGAAACTTTATAAGAAAAACAATAGAGTGTACTGCCCAAGCTGGAAGACTGATGATAGGCCTGCAATCAGATATAAACAAACTTATAATTCACCAAACAATAAGAAAATTCAACCCAAGTAAATGCAAAAGGGTCCAATAAATTGGCTACTTAGTGGAAATCAAAATTGCAACACCAATAATGAACTAAAACTATCACCAGACAATAGAAGCTTTCCACAAACATCACTAAATGGAACACCTACACTCTCATTGTGAACAAAGGGGAACAGAACAGAGGAAAAGGATAACCTGCATGATTGATCGCAGGGTTGAGGGTATAAAGACTTCTAATTCCAACAAATAGCTAAATGAAGAAAGGGACATAGATAATGCATGGTAAAAGAACAAGTAAAAAAGTATATTAAGGAAATGTGAACAAATATTCCCAGTTGTAATCCAATAAAAAATCCGTATCGTTTCGTTTTTGATCAGAGAAGGCAACTTTCCAAATGCAGTGAAGGCTTTAACGTAGAAAACATGCTCCTAAAATAGCGTCACTTTATATTTACAAGCATAAAACCTCCTAAGGCCCCCACCCCCAATACTTTCAAGCATGATAAGAGTTCTTCTCTTGCACTGGTTCATTTTCTTGGCAATCAGCAATTAGTAATAGAAGGTCCAAAACTCCATTCTTTCTGCTTAAAGATTTCTTGCTTGAGATTACTTGGATTATAACACCTAGCACTTTGTTTACAAATATTGAAGGGAATAATAGATTGCTGTATTTATTAAGTATAGTGTTTTTAAATGACAAGTAAAAGGCATGGGGGATATTAATTAAAGGGGTTTAGAAATTAATTGTAGTATTTAACCCCAACCCTTGTCATATGTTGATAGAAGGAGAATAAAAGCTAAGAAAAGATCAAGAAAACTGGTACAAATGGGAATAGCAAGGAAGCTCACATCAAATCTTGGAGAAGGGGAAGTGCAGAACAAAAGGGATTATCAGCTTTGTGCTTAAGTAAAACCCATAATGTTTATCCCAGACCTTCAACTGCTTTTGTTCATGCATAGGTTGTTTCACGTGATCTCTCAGAATTCACGTGTATGAGAGGTATCTAGTGGGGTTTATGTTACTTACAATAGAAATTGAACACAAACCTTAACTAATGGATTGTAGGGACTCATGGTGCCAAGTTAAAAAGAATGTGATCTCTGATGTCCTCAATTGCATTGCTTCAGTTAAGGTGAAAACATGATGATATGATGGTGGGTCAATTAAAAACCTAGCATATGGGTTAAACCAGTTAAAGGCGTGGGGAACACAACTTCGCTAGGATATCAATTAAAGAGGTAAAGACTGTAATTATTTTATGTAACACCAAACTACAAAGTCATTATCTGTTGATAGAAGTAGAACAGAAGCTAATGAAAGATGAAGGAGACAGCTATAAATAGGGCACAGGATGGATGACTAGGTATAAATCTAGGAGAAAAAGAAGGAAAGATCAAAAGGTATAATCAGCTTTGTGCTTAAGGTGGCATGTAGGTATGCAAAAAAGAAGTGAGAATAGGATGGGTATTCCCAAATTCATTCCGAAACATATAATTAGTATAATATAGAGATGGGAACCCCTATTTTCATCAAATGTTCATCTCCAAAAATATAGGATTAGTCATTCCCTCACTCCATAGTTTAATCATGGATGACGTATATAACTTTCTTTTGACAAAATTACACTTCAAAATTTAGCAAAAACGATTGGTATTACTAAAAAGCACTTCACTTTGTAAATATGTAATGTTATGTACCTACTTCTTTGATTGCTACATGTTTTTACTTAATTCCATATTTTACACATATTTTTTGCAATATCATAAAAAATATTAAAATATTACAAATATGATAATATAAAAAATAAAGAAAAGGCAAAATGAGATTAAATACACACCTGCAAAAGAGTAAAAAATAAAAAGTTATAGGCATTGAAGCATTGATTGTATTCATGCATCTTCAAGATAATTAAAAAAATTGAACAAAGATGCAACACTTCTATCAAGATAAAGAATAAATAAAAGTATCACACATTATTATCAAAAAAATATTGAAAATGAGATTAACCATACGCCTCTTAATATTTTTCATAAAAAATTGGAGGCGATGGTTCACATCCATGAGATGTTGGTTATATCTATGCCTATCCAAAATGATTGAAAAAATAAATAAATGAAGAGTCTTGGATTCTATCAGCAGGCCTTCGAATTAAATTTTTAGAAAAAAAGTAGTAAAGGTACCTTATCCTTATCATAAAAAATTGAAAATACTCCTTATAAGATGTTCTATAGTTTTTTAATAATAGTTTATTAAAAAGTTCAAGTGAAATTTCTAAGTTACAATGAAAAAATGGGTAAGTTCTAAAAAATTTTGTGGCTATACTTTTTCTGTATGAATGTATATAACGTACTTGGTAATATATTAAATCTTTGTGTGAATTGGCTGGAACATTTTTTTACTTAATGTAAAAGAAGAAGGAAAAACCATCTTGTTATCACTGTACAACGAATGTTTTTGTAAATGGTAAGGTTTTTCTATTTTTCTTTTTATATTCATAAAAAATATCTATACAAAAAATGAGACAGAATAACATCCAACTTTTTCCAATAAAATCAGTACCTTATGTAATTTGAATGACATAATCACATAAAAAGTGATATTAAAACTACCTAATTATAGACTAACCTCATAAAGAATTTTAAAGTAATATATACAAATATATTCATGAATAAATATTTTTATTTTAATAAATTTCGACAAAAGGATAATTTGGTCATTCAAAATAGTTCTATTCCATTCCTACCAATCATTGCTAATTCCATATCATGATATTAGAATCACGCAATGAATGTGCCAATCATATTGGATAAGTTAAACTGACATTATTCCTTTCCCATCTTCATTGCAATCTCGAGTCATTCCACTCCCTGCTAATTTCATTACTTCATACCAATCAGTCCCTTAATGTTTATCACAGACTTGCTTTTGTTCAATCCCCCAGTTTGCATAGTCTCTTTCAATTGTTGTGTATAAGACACATCTGGTGGCATTACTACTACTAACAAGAGATTTGAAATTGAATGTTAACATAATGGATTATAGGGGTTGATAGCATCAAGTTATTTAGAATATAATTTCAGATCTTGTCATTTTTATTGGCCCAGTTAAGATGAAAGCATGACGATATAACGTTGGGTCAATGAGTTAAAATCCTAAGCATGGAACTACTCATAGGTTATAGGAACTTAAAACAATAAGTTTGCATGTGATCATTATTAATCAATCAATTAAATATTTGTAAACTATTCAGATTTTGTTGGACCTTCTTGAGAAAAAATTTTACAAGTGCATTTTTTACAAGCCGAATAACTTGAGGTAAGTTTCACTTCTGTAGCTATATAGACTTGTTCACATAATATGACTTGGTGTGTGTTGAAATTGTGAATTTTAGGTAGGTTAAGCAAGCATATATTATGCACTGGAATTGGATTGTGAAAATAGACTTCATACATGTGATTCATGTTTTATGTGCTTTTCAAATATCAATTTCAGAAACGCAAGACACCATTTTTTTGGCCACAGCACTAGTGGCTATGCTGGAACAGAAGTGAGACCAAACAGAGTTTAGTGATGGTTCATGAACCTGGACAGAAGGGTTAAGCCTGCTAAATGAGCCCAATTGCCTTGTATGTGGTGTTCTTGTGTTGATATTCTATAGTTGGCAAGGTCATTTATTTTAATTTTGTTTCTTGTGCTAATTTTCTTTAAATGGTTGTGTTACTAGATTTACTTATGTATTGTTATTTTGTCAATTGTTTAACTATTTTATGGCTTAATTGTCATACTAATAGGTGTTCGGTTATTTAACATTTTTCGGAAACAGAAGCTTAGTCGCTTGGAAAAAATTCCTGGAGTAGTGAAGGTCTTTAAAAGAGCTTAAATTTGGTTACGTTAATCATAATTAGAATTATTTCATAGGATGAACTTTTATTTTGGGAATTTGTGCTTTAGAGAGATTTACATTTTAGGGTTTGATTATTTGTGTTTAATTGGATGAATTATAAACATATCATAACTTTCCTTGCACTTTAGATATTTAGATTTTAAGGATTTATTTTAACTCAGTGTTGATTAATGATAGGCTACAAGGATTTTACAGGTTATTGGAATTTATTTATTTGTTTGTTTTTGATACACAGGCTATAGATGCACTGGAACAATGAACATGTTAAAATATTTGGGATCAGAGCTTTGCAAAGTTTTGGGATGATCAAGAGAGCCTGCAGTTATTGTCATGCTTCCAGGCTTCAGGGTGTCACATGGACTCTTTGGACCAAGAAGACACACCAGGATAGATGACACTCAATCTACTTAGCTAAATAGAACTACAACTGCTATCACATTATATATGAAGTATGATATAATGTCTTACAGCCTGACAAACCAAGAAGTTCCTTTGGTGGTCAATCCTGGAAATGAGCAGCTTGAATGAAGAATAAAATGATTTAGTTAAAATAGAAAACATTTTTTGGTACAGATAGAAATAGGTCCGGTCTATACAGGCTTAGACCTAGACCAGTCCATCTGGGGTGGGTTCGGATTACTAAACAGTGTGCATGATGGTTTGCATCATTTATGTTTCTAGACCTCGTTGCGTTCGCATTAGGTTTAGAATTTGCTAACCAGCCCCATACTCAAACCATTTTTTGAATTAGAAATATGTAGATATCATACACATATATATAAGATTATAGGATTTTCCTCTAATACAGTTATTCCCACCTACCCTTAGTTCTCAGACACTCAAACTTCTCTTCAGATTTCCTCATTCAATCTTCTGTTCCTCAGACAGCGACCACCAAGGCTGGCATGAGAAGTTCCCCTAATTGTAACAAACCCACATACAAGATCACCCGCTCCTGGTCCAGTAAGTTCAGCAAGCAGCAAAAGCAACTAGATAGATCACCTTGTAATATGTAATGCCTGCTTCTATCATTCTACAGCTAAAAGGAATAAGAATGACTTATCACTTAGATCAACTGGCTTGTGGTTTACGTTGTGTCAGTTTATGAAATTCTTTTGAGATCATCAAAGTCACTTTCGAAGAAAAGGAGTGAATCATTTGCAATGGGGTTCTGTGCAGTGATAAAGCATGATATTGAGGTAATCCAAATAATATGCTGTGGCTTCCATCATAATCACAATGAACTGGTGACCATCATTGTGTGAGTATTGATTGAACTTATTGCTAATGGACAGTGTTTAAATTTTAATTGGATTTCAGGACTACTGGCCACACATACAGCAAGCAAGCCAGATTTCTGGCAACACAGTTTCTGAGCACAACATAGTTTTAAAACAAAGACTTAAATGAGTCCAAGGGATCTGCCACGTTAGACCCACAGGGTTCAGGTTTTGGAGAGGGTTCAGGTGTGGTGAACCTCAGGTCTGGTCAGGGGTCAATCACAGGGTTACAGGTTTTCCAAACCCGCCCCTTTGCCATCTCTAATCTTCACTAAAAAAACCCAAAAAAAAAAAGGAGAAAAAAAAAATGGAAAAAAGAAGGCCTTCTAATCAAGCAAGTGAAGAGAAGAAACATTTGAAAAGTTCAAATCAATTAAAATAGGATGAGACAAACCAAATGAACTTATGATAGGAAATTGAAGGAAAAGGTGCAACATCCAAAGGTCCTCTTATATATATATATATATTTGTGTTGGTATGAATAGTGACATTAGAGGAAGGCAATTAGAAATCAAAATCTCATGATATAATTAGTCTTTTGACTCTTGAAAACAAATTATCCATCCCTCTTACATCAACTCCCACAGTTAAAAGCATAAGCAATATGCGTCATTGTTCGTAAAGCCACAGACATAAATACATTGACATAATTTTGTTTTTACCAATTATTTTCCAGGATCAAGATTTAAACTTTAAGCGCATAATCACAATAAAATCATAATTATAAGTCAGATCATCTACGAACATGCAAAATACACGTCCATTGCAAGATCTATTTGTTTCTGTTGCATATTCTTTCCTACCGAACAAAAATAGAAGATTTTGATACCTGTGGTAGCCTAAGCTCCCCAGTAAGAGAGATGCAAATTCCCAAAACTCCATTGGCTCCAGATTAGTGATAAAAAAGACCTGCATATATTTTGGTCCAAGATATAATCACAACTGAAAAGTAATAGACAGCAGAAAGAGCAGCTCAGATTTTGAGAGTACCTTTCCAGACGCTGTAACCATCTGAGAATTTAGAGATTCTTCAGCACAGATATGAGCATGGGCAACATTATCCACATACGTGAAGTCAGACAGATTGTTTCCACTTCCTATAATAAACTGAAATGAGAAAGCCTATTACTAATTCAAAAAAATATGTACCTAACTTAATTAGCAATGCAAGATGCAACAAAGAGAATTGCAGAGAAAGGGAATCCTGTTTAAATATTATAAATTACAATAATTTCATTCTAATGCAAAAGAAACCGGCATTTTCACATACAAGTAGCCAGGATAGCATGAAAAACATTTCCCATAAATGGTAGTCTATCAGCGAAAGTAACAAATGATATCTAACAAAAAAATCAATCAGACGACATTTAAAACAAAAACAACAGATACCTTAGCCCAGTTGGATTTCGCCATATTCACCAGCAATGGTAAGAGTTGTTTATCTCCAGGTCCAAATACATTGCAAGGACGAAGTGCGCATGTTAAAAGGCCATCAATATCATTTGCAAATAAGATCAGTGCCTCTGCTTGAGTCCTAAGGTCAGTGATCATGTCCCAGAACTGTAGCATAGTATTTTTATTTTTTTT
>JACGDI010003206.1:120865-139768 GCA_014898725.1 Jacaranda copaia
TCAGCCTTCTAGTCAGACACATACTTGCCCAGAATATGGCACAGATTCGTCTCCACCACTTATATCATGGGCATGGTCAAAAACTACGTCAGCTGAACTGTTGTATACTAGCTGTTTAACTTTACAGTCTCGACAAGCATTCACTACATTTTTTGCACCTGAGGAATTGAAGCAACAAGGACATCACTACCGGAGATGAATGCAATATAGCACATGAATTCATTTGGTTACCTGCCTACCAATGAGAGATTACCTTGAACAATGAGTTTGTAGCAAGAATAGAAATCTGAGGGGAATGAATCCACGGAGTCAAAATAAAATACAACTGAAACACCTTCAATAGCTGCACAGAAAGAATAGTGTTACTAGGCAAATTTCTGTAATAAAAACACACACGCACCGTGCGTGCGCGCGCAAAGAAATTGAATTTCCATTTTTCCAAAGATTCAAATTTAAAAAGGGGCCGTAGCTAGGGAAATAGTATAAGATCAGAAACCATAAGATAAACCTAGCGAAAACAAGTAGACCAAATAGACAAAACAGCATAGGTAACACAGTCAAGGAAGCACTGCAATTTTAAATGAGTTTTTTGAACTCGATGTAGAAAAAGGATTAGAAGTGATAAATGATTAAAGCTTAAAGTAAGAAAGATATCTTGTTATTGAGCCTAAGAAACGTACTCCAACTTGAGAAGCTTCTTGTAACTAGATTGCTGGAGACATATATGGCAACAATATATATGCTGACAGAGTCTGAGTGCATTAAAAGTTCAAAAATTTATAGATGCGGAAAATTCATCTTATCCAAAAGTTGTTTCAAAGTCGCAAAACTAGGAAGCAAGTTACAAGAATAATTTTACTCTGAAATCTTTCATTTCCCTTCCCTTATTTTTCATTTTTTTTTTTTGGAGACAAAAAAAATTATAGGGGGAAAAAGCAGAAAAGAAAAAACAAACCCACCCACATCATGATACTTCCCCACACATAAAGTGAAAATTCAAATTGCATTTATGTGCATGTTAAATCAAAAGTAAGTTGTGCACAGTGATGAAAATATCATAAAAATGAACATGTTACAGATGCACATCAAGAATATGCAAATAGGAGTTCTAGAAATGCAAGTGACATTACAAATACCTATCTGTCAGGTATACGTTCACTCCTGTAAATTACCACTTCTGAAAGTTCGAATCAGCTTTCTTACTTAGTTATAGTTGCAGGTTAAATAAAATTCATGCCAACTCCAAGAACCATGCATGACAAACATCATAGACACCTATACCATATGTACTTTATTCACCTCAAAATTATCAGAAGCTCGTTCATCACCATAATATAAACATAGAATATTATAAGAGTTGCATGTTGAAATTTTAGATGAAACCAAGATCAAAAGCCACATCATCAAGAACCCACCCAAAAGGCAAACATACAAATGCACATAAAAGGAAAAACAACAACTGTCAATTCAATCCCAATATGCTACAAGTATGATGGTTTTGGGTTGAAGTTTCACTGAATGTGCAAGTATGTGTCCTACCCACATCAATTTTAATGTGTTCAATTATGCATTGTTATCCCATTACTTCTTTAATCAATTCATTATCAGCGGTCGTATTGAATTACTCATTGAAATCTTGATGCAAGACATAATTATTCACTCCACGGCTAAAAATCCACACTTGCATATTGACTTGTCTAAATCTGAAACTATCCCGAGATGCAAAAACAAAACCCTCAACATTCGCAATAATCAAAAGCATACTATCAACAGTTATTCAAATTCAGAGTTGAATAAAACGCGCACATTGTATAAGTACCTTCGATGATTTGGGATTTCTGGGTCACATCAACCTGGAAATAAGCTGCACGGCCGGAGGTGAGCGCGTCCGCGAGAAGCTGATCGGAGGATGTGGGTTCAAGAGACTTAGCCGAATCGGCGACTCGGACGATCCAATTTCCCAGTCTCAGCAGCCTCTCCACCAAGGCACGGCCTATAAATCCCCTACCACCCAATACGGCGCATGTTTTCAGCTCTTTGTCCGAATCACCGTCGCCACCATTTTCGTTCGCCATTTACGAGAAATCTCAAATGGATCAACAAAATCAGGGAGAAGAAAATTGAAAGAGAGAAAGAAAATGGTGGCGAGGAAAATGAAGAAAGAGGATGGTAGAAGGTGAGAAGGAACGGATCGTGTGTGGCAGGCTCCACCGGAATCAGGTGGTTGATTGACTGTTTTCAACACCAGCTTTGACCTTTTCTCTTTTGTCTCTCTTTTTCCTTTTCTCTTTTCGTATCGTTTGGATGGTATTATTTATTTATTTATTATTGTTATTATTGATCTCTTTATCTTAATTTCTGATACCTATAAATTGTGCGCCAGATACGACTGTTCGAAAAATTGAATAGTTTATTAAATTAAAAAAATTATAGATTCACAATTTACTAGTTCAATCATCACAATTGAATCATAATATCATAATTACGAAATATATATTTATATTATATATATCACTTAAAAATTAATAAAATATCAAAATGTAAATCATAAAGAGTTTAAATACTATTGTCTAATATTACAATCTAAATTTCAAAATTCATATTATAAATAAGCACAATAATTTAAATATATCAAGCCTAAAGTTTAAAATTGAAAGTGTATAAGTTAATTCTAAACTCCAAACTAGGTTTTGTTTTTTTTTTTTACTTTTAGATAGCTTATGAGGTATACTTTAGCCTTTAAACTCTGTACTTAGGCAAAAAAATAAAAAAAAAAATATTTCATTAAAAATTAAATAAAAAAATCGATCCAATTCAATTGAACCGTGAATTGATCACCGGTCCAACTGGCTGATCTGAACGGTTTTAATAAAATATGACATTTTTTTTAGTTTTTGATTTTTTGAGAAAATTGGATTGATTCACCAGTCGGCTGACAGTCCGACCAACCAGTCAAGTCCAATTTTTTAAACTGTGTTTGATACACGTAACACATAATATTTTTATATTTAAATATAATTATTCACAAGTATATTTTAATATTTCATAAAATTATTTTCATAATATATAATTATATTTATAATTATTTACATGTATATTTTAATATTTACATAAAATTATTTTTCTAATACATAATTATGTTTGCACTTAATTTTGTTTATTTAAATAAAATTATTTTCATAATATGTAATTATATTTACACATAAAATTTTAATATTTAAATAAAATTATTTTCATAATATATAATTATATTTACACATTATATTTTGTTATTTTTTTGTAATATAATTATTTACATGTATATTTTAATACTTAAATAAAATTATTTTCTGCATATATAAATATATACACATTTATTTCAGGATATACTTAAAAGTTTTAAAATTTTAATTAATTAAATCATTACATAAATTCATTATTATATTTTAGCATATGTAGATATAATTACACATAATATTTTTATATTAGAATATTATTATTTTCTTAAGATAGTTATTTTTACATATATTTAAATATTTTAAATAAAATTATTTTTGGAGTATTTAATTATATCTATGCATAATATTTTAATATTTAAATAGAATTATTTTTATAATAAATAATTATATTTGCTCATAATATTTTTATATTTAAATATAATTATTTTGATAATATAATTAATCGTACTTATATTTTAATATTTCATAACATTACTTTCATAATATATAATTATATTTACACATAAAATTTTAATATATGTAAATAAAATTATTTTCATAATATACAATTATATTTACACATTATATTGTATTATTTAAATAAAATTATTTCATAATATGTATTTATATTTACACATTATATTTTATTATTTTTTTGTAATATAATTATTTGCATGTGTATTTTAATACTTAAATAAAATTATTTTCTATATATACATATAAGTATATACACATTTATTTCAGTATGCTTAAAATTTTTAAAATTGTAGTTAATTAAATTATTACATAAATTCATTATTATATTTTAATATATGCACTATAAGATATTCTAAAGGATGTTTTATTTATTTTATTTTATTCTAATAGAAATTTATATATAAAAAGTATTACATATACAACATTTTTAACTTATACCTCTCACAAGTTTTTCTTGAAAAAACCCTCATAACGAAACACCATTTCATAACTTTTTCTTACAAAAAATCTCACAACCAATTCTCATCTCATAATTTTCATGTGTCACATCAACTATAATCATTACACTTTCATCTCACAAGACAATAACTCCCTCATAAAAAAAAAATTCTACTTCATAAATACGAAATCTCACTATTCTTTCTCAGAAATGGAAAATGAGAAATGAAAATACAAGCAATTACAACCTTAAAAACTAAAGAATTTGTAAGTTAAGTTCCTAATGCTGTGAGGCATATAGATATAAATAGTCTAATAGGAGCAAGAATTTTGTTAATGTTTGGAATATTTCATTTCTAAATGGAGAAGTTGCTATATATTAATTAGTCTTTGATTGATTAGCTTAAATTATTACAAGAAAAAATTTATCTAAACCACTATTATTATTGTTGTTGTTGTTATTATTATTTGGAAGTTTTAGTTGAATATTTTGGTGTATGTATTTGGGATTTTGCTTCTTCTTCTTTTGCAAAATTCTAATTTCTAAATCCGTTGCCTTGAGCGTGGGGACTAATATTGCACCCAAGTGACTAATATTTCATTCTTGCAGCATTGCGTGTGTGTGTGTGTAAATGTATCTATAATGGAAAATTTTTATTTCAAAAATAATGAAAAAACAAGTTACTATATAATCATTAAATTTGAGATATTATTTCACTGAATAGTATATTTCAAATTTTTAGTACTTCATCATAAGTATGTTTTTAATTATTCCGTAATTTATGTACATGATAGTCCATCTAGTGGTTTAAATTAAATTATCAATAATATTAAGACCACATAGTTTTTCCTTTAATATTTAAAAGAATATATATATTTATAGGAATAATATAATGGGCGTCGGCTCTAAGTTTGGTGAACCTATCCATCATTCAAATTGATTTTCAACCAAAAAAGTTTCAAAACCTTTGGATATATTTACCTACTCAATGCTTTTTGCTTTTAAAATGATTCCTTTGCGGCAAAGATTAAGCACTGCCACACCCCCTTCCCCACTTCCCACCACAATGAATAAAATAGTGTTTGGATTCATTTTCTAAAATTATCCTTTCTATTATTTTCAATCCCAAAATATATCGTTTTGTTTATTTTTTGAAATATTTTTGAGAAAGACTATGGATGTATATTATCTCTAAATTCATCACATCTTTAATTAGGGACGGATCCAGAAATGAGAATGGGAAATTCAAAACACACATTTTTATCGAAGTTGATCCAGAAATGAGAATGGGAAATTCAAAACACATATTTTTATCAAAGTTGACTGTGATGCTCCCTTATATCAAAAAATTTGTAAATGAATCAAATCAATATCAAAACTTTTAATAATAGTTTTTTCAATTTAACTAAAAAGTTGGAAAACAAAAAAAAAAGTTCTTCCACCTATAGCTATTGAAACACACCAACAAAAAAAAAAGTCAAAAAGAAAATTTTAAATATTCACTCACATTTATTCTTATCTCAATCTTATTAAAGTCAAAACAAGTGATTTTAATTATTTTGCAAGTTCTTTGGAATTTAATCGACTAAATTCCCATAATGTTTTCTCAAAAAAATAAAATAGAAATGCCTTAACTACCTAATTTAATAGTCTCAGTTGATTACTTGATAGTAAATATGGACCTAAGAATTTTATTTGAATTTTAAAAAATAAAATAGATAGATAGTTCATTAATTAATTTTAATTTTTATCTTAATTAAAAATAAATTCAATTCAATTCAATAAATCTAGATAATTAATTTTTAATTTAAGGCCCATAACAAAAGTTAATTTTTTTAAAAAAACAATGAATGAAAATTAAAATTAATTACTTTTAACCAATATAAAATAACTTCTTCTTTTTAATATATTATTTAAATAAATTATACTAATATATATGTGTGTGTAATTGGCTTAAAATCCCAAACTAACTTTCATTTTGAATTTCAGTCCCCATCTACCCCTTTTTTCAGTTTTAACTTGCTATTTTCAACTTTAGTTTTGAATTCACTATCCACTTGAGTAAAATAGACAAAAAAAACCTCATTTAAATTAAAATGACAAAAATCCCTCAAATTTCCCACTAATAAAAATGTTACTCACATAACTACCCCCCGCCCCCAACTCACGTTTTCTCTTCTCATTCCCTCGCATTTTTCTCTTCTTATTCCCTCCATTTGTGTAAACCTAACATCTGGCGCTACAACAACACTCTGCTTGCTATTTTCATGTTGGTGTTCAACAAAATCTCCTTTCACTTTCTTGTTTGGGGACTAACTTTTCTCCATTCCTTTTGTGGCCGTAACTTAAAAGGTTTCTATTTTTGCTCCTCAATTGCATACCTACGAGATAAGTTGTGTAATTTTCTATTTTTGTTATTTTTATATTGAATTACAAAAAGAGATGCAATACATTACTCTGTTTGCTTCTTGTTTGATGTTGGTTTTAATTATTTAAGGCCTAATTTTGATATACTCGATCACCACGGTTGGTCTTTTCTTTTATTTAAAAAATTCCCTAATATAAGTTTTTTTGTACTTGGATATGATCAATTTATACTTCAATGGTTGTTTTAATTATATGCTTCAAATATCAGTTATCTGAATTTAATAATTATATGATTCATATAAGGTGTACTACATATTAGTTGTTTGCAACTAAATTTTAGGGATTTATGGTCTATATGATGTGTATATATTATGTTTAAGCATTTCTTGAGCATCCATTCTTGCAAACTCATGATTAATATGATTAGTATTATTTTCAAATAATATGATATTAAAATTCAAATTTTCAATATTTAAATTGTAACTTGCAATATAGATCTTCAATTCAGTATTATGTTCCATTTTTTTCTATAGCAAAATTCAAGTTTTCAGTATTTTAATTCTGACTTTACAGTATACAAAACCTCTGAATCAGTATGCTGTGCAATTCTTTTTTTTGCACAAAAGTTGAAACTTTTAGTATTTAAATTATGAGTTGCAGTGTACAAAATCTCCAATTTAGTATTCTATGCAAGTCTTTTTGGTACAAAAATTCAAACTTTTAGTGTTTAAATTGTGAGTTGCAGTATACAAAACCTTCAATTAAGTATTTTGTCCACGTCTTTTTGGTACAAAAATTCAAACTTTCTGTATTTAAATTGTAACTTCTTGTCCCAAAACCTCCAGTGCAGTATTTATATAGTTATGTATGTCTCTCTTTTCTACAGAAATAATAGCTAAAACTTAGGGACCTACACACCAAACTACCAAAGGTAACAGAGACTTAGAGCTATATTCTCAGTGCACTCCATGGTACTTTAAAAATATTATGAAAAAGTTGGACAGTGAGATGAGCTTCAAACATACTGAAGCACTAAAGAGAAGCCCATTTTCTGCATACCTTAAAATGACTGACTTGAGCAAATTGAGAACTAATAGTGTTATTAGAGTTGAAGCTCTCTTAAGGAGGTTTGATATTAGGTCTTGTTCTTTTATTTTTGGTAACGATATTAGGCTTTCTTTTACAACAAGGAACTTTTCTATTATTGTGGGGTTGCAACAAGTGGAGAACCTATGAATTTTGATATAAAGATAGAATCAGAACTATTAAATGATTATTTGTAGGAAAAAATAAGAATGTCGGTTGAGTCAAGATTTGTAAAAGATTGAAAGAGTTGGCAGAAAAACATAGTGATCAGGATATAGATTATTTTGTTAGGATATACATACTACTAGTTTTTAACTATGTTTTGTTTCCAACTAGTAGCTAGTCGACGCCTAGATTCCTTCTACTATACATGGACGATATCTTCCATTGGCCTTTATGCATGGGTAGTTGGTGCATTTAAGTTTTTGTATGATGAGATTTTCGTGCATCTAGGAGGTAAAATGGGAAAAGTTCCAAAAAAAAAACTTTGATGGATACAGTATTGGCCTGATGGTAAATTAATGGCATTGCTACTACTACTACTACTACTACTACTACTACTACTACTACTATTATTGAGTAGCTATAACATTATTATTATTATTATTATTATTATTGAGTAGCTATAACATTATTATTATTATTATTATTATTATTATTATTATTATTATTATTGAGTAGCTATAACATTGCATAATTCTTCTTTTGAATGACAGGCTTGGGTTTATGAAGGTATTCCTTGCTTGAAAATGGCAAATTCATTGCATTCATTTCCAAGATTCCTTTAATAGTATGAGAGTAAGATCCCTATGAAAGTTGTTGATGCAGAAGAAAAATTCAAGATGATTACTAGACATAAGATAATAACTTATATTCCTTGTCTATGTTGTCATAATGGTTTTTATGTACATATAAAATTGCAAACTAAGCTAAAGTTATGTTTGAACAAGTTCTAAATATTTATTCATTTCCTAATAAGGAGAAATTATTGTTACTCATACATCTTGGAGCACCAATTGTTGATGTGTATAGCTTGCAAGGAATGTTGAATGTGAAAGGGAAAGGGATAGAATTACTAAAAGAAAGACTTTTCTTTCTTGAGAATAAAGGTTTTGTTATTGGATTTTAGGTTGTGGAGAAGAAAGACAAAGGGAAATCAAAAGAAAAAAGCCAAAAGAAGAGGAAGATAATGAGTAAGAAGAAGAGGAAAAAGAAGAAAGAGAAAGAGGGAGAAGTGGAGGAAAAAAAAGGAAGAAGAGGTGGAAAAAGAAAAGGAAGAGAAAGAGAAAGATGAAAATAGGAGCAACAAAAAGAGCAAGAGGAAAGTGCTGATGGTGGAATTCATCCTAAAAGTCTTAAGTTAGGGGATGTTCTACCCTTGGAAGTGACCATAGCTTATATAATGAAAAATGCGTGAGATCGAGGTGAGATGCCCCAAAAAAGAAAATGGACATTATTTCACCTAGCACCACACTGAGGACAAGAGTAAAGCAAATTACTTATAAGAACCGTCGCAAGAAGAAGAAAGTATGTGTATGCAAGTTTTAAATACTACATTTTGAAGTTTTTATACTTGATGTAAATGAGATAAATATTGAATTACATTTAAAAAAAATATACTACATAACTAGAATGAAGTATTAAATGTGTATTGCATTTTTTGTAGAAGAAGATGAAGGATGTCCAAAATACTTAGTTGATAGAGATTGGATCTGTAGGGTCCAATTTATCATATGATTAAAACTTCTTTAATCAGTTTCGATGATGAACAAATTATAGAGGGCGGTCCGAGATATTTGATAAGGCAAAAAAATTATTGACTCATATTTGCAATGAGATAAAATAGAGTAATTATAGTGAATACACATTATTCTTTTTATAGTAATTTTATGATTTGAGTACCATGATTATTTATTGTTGTAGTGTTACTGTTTGAGAGGGTCTAACCTTCAAATTGGAGGATATGTGTTTTGCAATCTGTTGTTCGAAAAAAAATTGAGGTCAGATTTAATTGATTGCTATATGAAGATCATGTACAACCCTTCATTTAGAGAAAAATATGATCACAATATTTGGTGTTTGACTCCGTATGTGTAGGTATGTAGTGTTCGTTTTATATTTTCAACTACAAATAAATTGATTTAACATGTTCTAACATTAATTGTTGATAGGAGGAAATTCTGATAGAACTTGAGAAAGCAAATAAAAGGCGCGCTATAAAACAGGATGAAATTCCAAAATTTATTGGTCAAGTGAGCATGCACAAATTCTTGGAAGAGTTGAATTTAGATATGCTGAACAATTGCTAATTTATTGTATCCCCAATTAATAGCCATTATCACTAGTTCTCCTTGTGTTGGACATGACTAAGAAGATGTTCATACAGATGAACTCATCTTATTCTCCCCAGATGAAAGAAACTACAAAAGTTTTTGTAAGTTCACTTATATTTGTGATACATTCATCCAAATATTTGAATAAAAAGTAACAAATACTTTTGTAGGCTAGGTTTTTGACTGGATACCTAAAACACCACTTTGGGTATATTGTGCCATAAAAAGAAGTGCAGATACACTTTAATCACCAACAAAATAGGAATCTAGATTGTGGAGTTTATGTATGTCTTTAGGTTGAGTGTTATGCAAAAAACATGAAGAATTTTTAGCAATATGCAAATGAATGTTCTATAGATACGTATCAAGCACATATTGCTGTAAAACCTCTGACTGATAAGCATGGTTTAATGTATTCTAGGGGAGAATAATGATATTTGAATGGTTATCTACATGAATTAACTATTTTGTTATTTTGTATTTCAGTATTTCTGACATTCTTACTAGAAAACTTTTATAATTTGTCTATTTGGATGATTAGAATGGATGGTGTTTACAATTTAAAGTATAATTTAGAAATTTATTTATAAATAGATGTTGATAAGGATATATGTGTTATATATTAGCTCAAAATAAGTACATAAGTAGTAGAACTCAACACACATGAATGCCAAAAAAAAAAAAGTACATAAACATAAAAAACAAATACACAACATTAATAAATTAAGTACATAAATGCAGTTATAGAGTACATAATTATCAAATTTGGGCACTTTTTCATCAATTTCCGGCATTATTCTCAGCACATAGGGGATTGAGTTCAATTCAGCCTAATCTGGCCATTACATGATCATAAGATCACGACATATTAGTCCTAGGAGTTATATAATCATGATAGGCTCACTAACTTTCCATGGTGGTGTTAGGAGGATACATTTAGCTTATGCATCAATTGTTTATACCACTTTAAATGAGAGCGCAAATGGTTAGATGTGAGTGTTTGAGTTCCCAACCATTAAAACATGTACTATCATGATTATTTCTTCAACAAACTATGATTTTGTCGTATCAGGGCGTCTTATTTGTTGTTGCACGCATCAAATTGAGCTTCATCCTAGCCTTCAGAAAAGCAAGTATATAAACATGAAAAATAAGTGTACAACATTAACAAACTAAATACATAAATGCAGTTCTGGAGAACATAACTACTAAAACTGGGTACTTTTTCCTTGATTTCCAGTATCATTCTCAACACATAAGGAATCGAGTTCAATTCAGCATAATTTAGATATTGCGTGATTATAAGATCCTAGTATATTAGTCCTACGACTCATATAGTCTTGATAGGTTCACTAGTTTTTCATGGTGGTGTCGGGCGGAATCATTTGACTCATCCATCAATAGTTTATACAACTCTTTCCAAAGGCAAGTACATAAACATGAAAAATAAGTACACAAAATTAACAAATTAAGTACATAAATGTATTTCTATAGTACATAACCACCAAAACTGGGTATTTTTTCACCGATTTTTGGTATTATTCTCAACACATAAAGGATTGAGTTCAATTCAACGTACTCTAGCCATTGCGTGATCATAAAGCCATGGTGTGTCATTATCAACATATTAGGTTCTTGATACCATCCATGAGTGGTTTCATACTACTATAAATGAGACCACAAGTAGTTAGATATAGGTGTTTGAGTTCCCAATGATTTCAACATGTGCTATCCTAATCATTTCTTGAACAAACCATGGTTTTGTCACATCAAGATGTCTTATATGTCATTGCATGCATTGAATTGAGCCTCATCTTGGCCTTTGGAAAAGTAAGTACATAAATACGAAAAATAAGTACACAACATTAAGAAATTAAGTACATAAATGCAGTTTTAGAATACATAACTACTAAAACTGGATACTTTTTTGTCCATTTTTGGTATCATTTTCAACACATAAGGGATTGAGTTCAATTTGGTCTAATCTAACCACTGCATGAGTATAAGACCATGGCTTGTAATTATCAAAAACATTAGAGATTTTTGGTACCATCCATAAATGGTTTCACACTACTATAAATGAAACCATAAAAGGTTGGATGTAGGTATTTATATTTCAAACCATTTCAATATGTGTGTATCCAAATCATTTTTTGAACAAATTGTGGTTTTGTCGTGTTGGGATGTCTTATGTGCTGTTGCATGCATCAAATTGAGCTTTGTCTCAGCTTTTGAAAAAGCAAGTATGTAAACACAAAAAATAAGTACACAATGTTAATAAACTAAGTACATGAACATAGTTTTGGAGTACATAACTGCTAAAATTAGATACTTTTTCATTGATTTTCGGTATCAATCTTAGCACATAAGAGATCGAGTTTAATCAACCTAATCTGACCATTGTTTGATCATAACACCATGGTGTGTCATTATCAGCACATTATGAATTTTCGGTACCATCCATGAATGATTTTACACTATGTGCGTATCCAAACCATTCCTTCAACAAACCACAATTTTGTCGTGTTAGGGTGCGTTATGTGCTATTTCTCACATTGAATTAAGCCTCATCTCAGCCTTTGGATAAATAAATACATAAACATGAAAAATAAGTACACAACATTGGCAAACTGAGTACATAAACTTAGTTTTTGAATACATAATTGCCAAAACTATGTACTTTTTCTAATAAAATGAAAAATAAACTTAGATAATAGCTCTAACGTAAACCTTCCTAATAGTTAAAAAGAATACTTGTTCATAATTTCTTTTCACATTAAAATGACAATACAATATGTCCACATTTTATGAAGTATACAACACAAATAGTTCTACAAAAATTCTCTAATGAAAATACAATATAGTACACATGCTACAACTTAACATACCCTCTAGATAAGGACGAATTTAGTAGCTACCATAAACACGTGTACACTGTCTATTTCTAATTCTTCTTCTTTTAAATCTTTGTCTTCTTTGTATCCTTTTTTACCTAATTGAAGAGAAATAAAATCAATCAAAATATTATTTAATAAGTATTGACAAATAGTAATATAAGTACAAATAAACAATAAAATGGTAAATAAATATGCTATCGTATTAATTTGCACTAAATGGTAGGAAAGTGACTAAGCACAAGTCTGCTTCCAAAACATTGTATCATTTTACAATGTGTTCTATGATCTTGTTCTACAACTTACATAATTTATGTAAATTCAACTATGTAAATCCACAACACACAATTTATTATGATCTATTATCTCAAAACTCCTACAACTACTAATGCAAATTGAACAGAAGTATTGAAGTATTAGAGTGGAAGTACTAAATTGCACTAATCTGGAATTAATCAGTGGACTACTAAATATGATAATGTATAAATAAAGTATCTTATTAGGAGGAAGAACATATAACAATAAGGTATTAATTGAAATACATTGGAAGTATAATGAAGAATTAATGCAATAATAATATGACAATATGAAGAAACTTGCCAATATATATAACAGATTTTCCTTCTACATCTTTCTAGTTCATTTTTTAGGACAACCATCATATCAACGATGCCCATTTTAAGCAACATATACAATTAAATCATATTCAAAACATCATTATCAGTTTCCAAAATGATATACATTTTCTAATGTGAAGCAAAATATTACAATTTATTGATCTCAAAACTAATTCTAGGTCATTTTCCCAATCTGAAATAATAATTCTATCAAATTCATACCTTTATAAATTGACAGAATGTAGAGTTCTCTATTGTACACACAACTTCCTAATAGCTGAGTTTAAACATCTAGGCCACTTGAAAATATTCTTATTACGCTCAAATTCATGAATTATTACCTTCTTCTATGCGCAATTAATAAACTTCACCTCAAAATAAAGCGACCATAAATGGGCTAAGGGTCTTCTTGAACCAATTTGACAATGGCGAAGACGGGGATGGGGGGGCGGGGGGGGGGAGTAAGTAAAAGGTCTTACCTAGTATTTGTTGTAGACAAGAAACAAGATGAGAGAGAAGGAATTCTTTTGTCACATAAACAAAAAGAATAAGAGGCAGAAGTAAGGTTTTTAGGGGTATTTTGGTCAAAACAAGTACATGAGTAGTCAACTTAAAATGTAAAATTGAATTGGAAAGTTAAAATTAGGAAAAGAGTGGATGAAGATTGACTACTAAAGAGAAAATGGGTTTGGGGATTTATAAATAAATTGCCCACTTTCAAAATATATATTCCACTTTTAGAAAATAAGGTCACACTATATTATTTGCTAAGTTATTTAATCAAATTTTACACATTGTTAATTTAGACACTTTTTTATTTCATACATTCATCAAGGGAGCCTCGTTAGAATATTTTCCCTTTTTTGTATAGAATAAAAAGAAAAAGAATTCAAAGAAAGAGCTTTCGAAGCTTTTCTCTCTTTATGTGTTTAGTTTATGACTTTTTGCTATTTCTTTATGCGACTAAAGAGAAAAGTGAAAACTTGCTCCTCGCTTTACATCTATCACGCCATCAAAAAAAATATTCTTTCTTATGAAATCACAAATAAGAAGAGACATAACATTTGATTATTCCATTGGAATCTCATCATTTAAAATGCGTTAATAATAATATATTCTATATTTTGCAAAGTAATCGAAAAAACTCGAACATTCTAACACTCCCGAACTGTTGCCATTGCTGCCCATATATCTATCATAAGGCCACCTTCCACTCTCGTCCCAGCCTTCCATTGTTTTTAATTGCAGACGAGCCGCCTCCAATTCCATCCTCAAGTCAGGCTTACATTTCCTCCCCAATGGGAGTTGCTATTCATATAATTCCACGGTGGTTCTACTTGCAGCTCTTGATAGATCTCTTGCATTCGCTTTCAATCTAACAGAGTAAAGGACAAAAGGTTCTGATGTTTAGCTGAGGATCCACAAAAAGAGGGCGAGCGTGTCACAAACTTCTCCCTTGTTATCCTTTTCCAGGAACGACGGAATTTGATTTCTAGCCATCAACACTTTCTTTGGGCTAAAGCCTATTGCCCTAACTAATTGGGTTACGCCACTCTTTTAAAAGAATGAGTTTAGGTAAGTAAGTCAATTTCAATTCTATTATATATGGGTCTCATCCATAACCTTCAACGTCCAACACAACGGCATACTTCGGCTTTGGGATGAAACACATGTATAAGAGGAGCTTGGGGATCAAACACACTCCAAGCAATTGTAATGCAACATAACTCAACGGCATACTTCGGCTTTGAGATGAAACACATGTATAAGAGGAGCGTGGGGATCAAACACACTCCAAGCAATTGTAATACAACATGACTCGTATTTCATCGATGGATTAAAATAACTTTTTCCCTATACAACGCCAACATTATGATGTATTCCAAATGTCATCTTCACTTCAACAATCACGTACCATAAAATTCTACATCAGTCTCCATGGCTGGTAAAAGAATGCCAAACTTTTTCACTTAACCTAAAAGTTGTCCTTGGCTTGACGGATGACGCCTAAGGCTTCTGCTTCGTCTGTTGATTCAGGAATGTTGAGAGACTGTCGAATCTCCATACTTGATGTGCGAAGGAACGGGTTACACAACTTCTCGTTTCTTAATGATGTTGGGATCTAATTCACGTAAATGTCAGCTGGACAATCTCAAGAAACAGGATATCTAGTAACAGAGGTAAAGCGGCAAGCAAACAAATTTCATAGTATGGAAATAAAACCAGAAAACTTGAAAAAACAACAAATCAACCCCCTAATGTTGATTCATTGACTTCTACCCTTGACATGCTATCTCTATGAAAATGAAGCCAGAAGCAATGTGTGTACCCCCATGGTAACCTAGAAACATACACTATCAAGTTGAGCAGCTGTAGCAGTCAACTCATTATCTCAAGTGAGTTCACATCAAGGCAAAAATGTCCCAGAAAACACTTGCCTTATTTCAAAGAAGCAACATAAAATGTTGACTTAAAAGTTCACACAAATATGAATAATGGAATTTAAGAAAGCATAGATAGGCATTGAATATTCTAACATTAAAGCTTCATGGACAAAGTTGATGAGCTATAGAAAATACCGTTGGCAGACCCTTGTTACGGAGTTGAGCAACATGGGTAGCGTAAGACTTCAATTGCTCGTTTCCAGGTTCTATAGATAGCGCAAACTTTGAATTACTCTGTCCAACACACCACATAATTATAGCCATACTGAGAGATTAGCCCTACAAAATACAGGGGGGAAAATGGATGATGTCACTCACCAAGGTGTACTCATGACCACAATATACATATGTATCATCTGGCAATGTTGTAATCTTCCTCAGGGAAGAAAGCATCTGTTGCAAAAACAAAGCACAAACTCCATGCTGTTAAGATCAAAAGTTTCAAAGAAGGTGAGGGTGGATAAGACTGGGCTTTGCATATAAGTTGATCAATCAAATGAAACAAAAAATGAAAGCAGGTAAAAAAATCTGAATAGTGAAAAAAAAATGGAAGAATCAAAGGTAATTGCCATCCCAACAGCTCCCTGAGAGGCAAAGACACCCTGCTCCTCCCTTTGTTTATTCTGTCACATTAAGACACATACAATGCAAAAATGTACTATTGCAATTTTGTTTGTTTCCAAATAAAAGCCAAGATATGCTTTAATGTTTTCAACTATCTACACACACGTCTCATATACACCTCTCACATTGCCAAGCAACAACAGCTGAAATTGCCACAAGACTACCTGATGTTTTATAGAGTGACTAGAATCCATGACAATGGTACTTCACTCCAGAGTATCAACCATATTTAACATGGAGTATCAGTAACAGCAGGGATTCAACACAAAAAATGGAGCAGTACAATTGCATCATTGATACAAGTCAGTATAAACAGCATCTCTTCAACACATGTTCAAGATGTCAATTTTAACATTGAGAGCTTAGGTAATACAATTACCTGCTGAGGAGTTCCTTCAAAAAGTTTGCCACATGATAAACTGAACAAAGTGTCTCCAGTGAAAACTGATTTTGATCTGGGAAAGTAGAAACTAATATGCCCTGATTGCAAACAACAATAAGAGGTAAGGAAACAGTACGACTACTATTCCTGTTTCTAAAATGTTATGGGTCACACCTTGTTTAAATACCCACTTTACTTCATGAATGAAAATAAATTGGAATGTGTTCCCAAAAGCCAAAAGAGTAAAGAAATCCAAAGCACAACATCCTTAAGTAATGCAAGTTTCTAATGATTTTAACCAATAAAAAGATACAGGACTTATTTAGCTACTAAAAAATAAGTGGTAACCATGCAGTTGATACCCAAAAAATAAGACCTCAGGTTTACCACCAGATCCAACAATAGAGCACACAAAATCAAGACACACAAATTACTCTTCATCTAAATAAATAAAGCATATTACTGAAGCATATAAACACCACCTCTTGTATGACCAGGTGTCGCCATCACAAGCACCTCATGGCTTGCAAACATCCATTTGTCTCCATCATTCAAGGCAATGTCAATACCAGGAATCCTCTCCTTGTCTAAACCCGATCCAATGACCTGCAAGGATTTGTGCATAGAACTAGTGCTTTAATATACTTAAACATGGCAAACTAAGTAAAATTATTGAGGGAAAATAGAAAAGAAATTGAACATGCATGGTCACTCTCATATCTTAGTGGTTACAAATGACAAATGCTGAGATATATTCCAGATATAAGCAGTTAGAGAACTGACTCTGAAATTGGTGCAAATGGCACATATCAATTGAGAAGGAAGCATTAGTGGGTCCACAAGTAGCATCCACTTAGCTTACCAAGAAAAAGAAGCATCCAGAAGTTCTTTATAACCCCACTATCAAGTCAGCACCCTCACCCAGCGGTGGTGACTTCTGGAAGTGTAATGCACACTATATCATGAAGTTAGTTTTAGATTTGTACAAGTTCTCAATCAAGACCCATATCATGCAGTCATTTTGAATCCTATCGAAGGATGACAGATCCCCGGTTTCATAATGCATATAGCACAGAATTATTGAAGCATCCCAAAATTTAGATGACACGCACATGCACTATATGTCAAATTGCAAAAGAACCTTCCAATGGTGGACATACTCAGTTAGACTACAGTCAGCTAGGCCCCCATTGCCTCACCTACTGACAGAGAAAGTGGCCACCTAACCACATCTAGTAGCCCAATTGCACATGCTGAGAGGCCAAAACAGCTGTTATGGAATAATGTAATGTTTACATAAAAGGTGCAACCTATATGAGTCGTCCCTTCCAACCTTAAATCCCAAACCCACAGCTCTCTCTCCCTCCCCAAACTAAGCGGTGGGATCATCTCTAAGACATGAGCCAAATTGCACAGAGCCCCCATGTGAATAGAGATTGGATCTTATACCCCAAGTGTTTAATTGAACGTAGCTCAGTTGACCCATGCTCTTGTTTGATGTCATTGAGTATTAAAAAGACAGATTTGCCCTTAAGTAAAATTGAAATTTAAATCATTTTTACTTTTGTCTTACATATTATTTATATCATTTTTTTAATTATTTTTTATCCATTTCAAATTAAATAATACTTCATATTTAAAAAAGGATATATAATATGTTTCTATTCATACTTATATACGTATATATAATATGTATACATACATAAGTATATACATATATATTTTTTATTTATATATATATAATATATATAAATTCTTTAATTAAATAATATTAAATATTTAAAAAAGTACATTAAATATAGTTTTTAATTAGACTTATATAATATATGTACATATATAAATTCTATTTAATTATTTTCAAATTAAATAATATAAAATATTTATAAAAATATAATATATTTTTAATTTATAGTTATATATAAAATATATGTACATCTATAAATATAAACATATTTTTTTTTACCTATACATATAATATATGCTATATATAATATATAACATACATATACATATATATTACATATAATCATCTCCCACCCACCC
>JACGDI010003206.1:150201-178560 GCA_014898725.1 Jacaranda copaia
TGTGAAGCCATTTACTGAAGCTGAATCATACTTTGTTGATGCTAAACTTTATCTAAATCCTGTCTTAGTAAGTGAAGTGCAAGCTGCAAAGGCTCCAGGCAACTACTTTATTGAAGGGAGACAAGATTGTTCCAAAAATTTCAGTAAACTAACAATTACTGAGGTTTTGATAGGCAAAGAATGTGAGTCCAATGATGATTCCAACTTACTAAAATTTTAATATATAAAGAAAAGATATAGTGATCGTGCCGTAAGACCTTGTTCCTTTCTACTTGTAGTTATTTTCCTCGGTTTTTACATAAGGTAGTGCATCTCAAGAGAAGAAGAAAATTCCAGTTGGAGTATGTATTGAGTCAAATGCTGCTGCTCAAAGCCAATTAAAGGTAATAGAATCAAATAACTATCAAACTTTAAAAAAGGGCTTCACCATGCCTACTATTGATATAAGCTCATCAAGCCATAATAGACCGTCTATTACAGGGGTTTTCCACAAAGAATTTGAAGAGATATTTGATCCTAAAGCATATAAGTTGCTTGAAAAATTCAATTATGACTTTGTTAATTTGCCTAATCTAAGTAAGCTTAAACATGAGTTGATTGGAGAAAAAGTTCGTGGACTTAGTGAAGCACAATAAAACCTAAGGAGATAGGGATTTTATGTTGAACAGTTAAGGGTTGGCTTAGGATTCAAAGTTGCAGAACTAATTAGGATAAGTGTGACGAAGAATGATAAGTGTGCTAATGTCCAGCATATTTCTACAGAAGAACATGTTAAACAGGAAGAGCAAAAATAAAATAATTATAAAGTTTTTGTATTTGATCGTCTCAGTGCTCCAATTACTCATCCTTCTATCTTTAAAAGACTTGGTGTTAAAGATCAAAGCAAGTTTAATAAAGGTCCATGTCTGAGAGGTTCTATGTTCAATAAACTCAAAAATAATGCTGCAAAAGAAGTGTTGACAATAAAATTGATATGTTGGAGTCAAAAAATGAGAGTCAAACTTTTCACTTATCCCAATAGAATGAAGCTGTATCTATGATCTTAGTCATCAATATGGCTAAACTTGTGAAAATAAAGCAGCGCATTGTAAAACATTAATGCGAAAAAGAGTAGTGCAGATGAAGATGAAGTGGAAAACACCATTATCTCTAATTACAAAAGTGTTAAAAAGGAGCTAAATCATATATTGCATGATCCATGTCTTGAAGAATTTAATAGATTAGTGGCAAGTGATTTTATATAAGCTACAAACGACCCAACATAGATAATGGTGCCTGTCCTAGTTTCAAAAGCAGATGGAGCATTAAAATAGAGTATCACATTCCAAAGAATGAGAGTTGTTGAGATCGAATGGCCATATGATGAAGAAAACGATGAGTTACACGCATGTAATCATATCATTGTTGATGAAGAGCTTGATTCAGAAAGTCCTAAAGATGAAGTCCTAAAAGCTCTTCCACAACTTGAAGATGGTGGGCAGGTGACTGTTGATTAACTCAAAAAGTTGAATCTTGGCACGATAGAAGAGCCTTGTCCTATATTTGTTAGCAAGTTTCTAATCCTGAAGAAGAATAACAATATTTCAAAATCTTAAGTGAGTACAAGGATTTATTTGCATAGACGTACAAAGAAATGCCAGGATTAGATTCAAAAGTTGTAATCCATCACCTTGGCATAAAATATAGGGCTCGTCCAATAAAATAGTCACAACGAGTGCTTCGCTCAGATCTTGTCTCTCTAATCGAAGCTGGAGTTAACAAGCTTATTGATGCAGGTTTTATCAGGGAAGTTAAGTATCCAACTCGGATCTCTAGCATCATGCCAGTTAAGAAGAAAAATGGTCAGATACATATTTATGTTGATTTTTGAGATCTGAATAGGGCATGTCCAAATGATGATTTTCCATTACCTATTATTGAGCTCAAGGTAGATGAACCACTGGATATGAAGCCTTATCTTTCATGGATGGATTCTCCAGGTACAATCAAATTAGAATGTCACCATAAGATGAGGAATGTATGGCTTTTCGCACACCAAAGGGTATTTACTGTTATAAAGTGATGTCTTTTAGGTTGAAAAATGCAGGTGTTATTTATCAACAAGCTATGCAAAATATTTTTGATAACATGTTACACACAAGGGTAGAATGCTATGTTGATGATCTCGTGGTCAAAACTAAAAATAGAGATGATCACTTAGAAGATCTCTGCATGGTATTTGATCGACTGAGGAAATACAACTTGAAGATGAACTCGCTCAAGTATGTGTTTGGTGTCACGTCTGGCAAATTCCTTGACTTCATAGTTTGAAATTGTGGAATTAAAGTTGATCCTAGCAAAATCAATGCCATCCAGAAAATGCCACCACCTAGGAATCTTAAAGAATTGCGTAGCTTATAAGACAATCTCGCATTTATAAGAAGGTTCATATCAAATTTGGCTCGAAGATGCCAACTATTTAATCACTTGATCAAGAAAGATGCTCCTTTCATGTGGGATAAAAGGGTGTGAAAATGCTTTTGAGAGCATAAAAAAATACCTCATGAATCAACCAGTTTTGGGAGCTCCTATATCTGGAAAACCATTGATATTGTACATTGCAGTACAAAAACAGTCAATTGGCACTCTAATGGCTTAAGAAAATGATGAAGGAAAGGAGAAAGCTTTGTATTATTTGAGTAGAGGCTTAATTGAAAATGAGTTGAGATACTCCCTTGTTGAGAAAATTTGCCGAGCCTTATTTTATACAATTAGAAAATTGAAGCATTATTTTGAGGCATATTCTATCTGACTCATTTCACGTGCTGATCCTGTCAAGTTTGTAATGTCAAGACCAGTGCTTTCAAGAAGATTAGCTAAGTGGTCGGTTATATTCCTCAAAAAGCAGTTAAAGGACAATCTCTTGCTAATTTCCTAGCAAATCACCCCATTCCTACATACTAGGAAGTATCTAATGAATTAATTGATGAAGATGCCCTTTTCATCGAGATCTTGCCAGCATGGACAATGTTATTTGATGGAGCAGCTCAATCTAATGGAGCAGGTGTAGAGATCATTTTTGTTTCACCAGAAAGGCAAGTTTTAACATATTCTGTAGTGTTAAATAAATTATGCTCCAATAATGTTGCAGAATATTAGGCGTTGATTATTGGACTTCAAATGGCATTGGAAATGAAAATTTTAGAAATTGAAGTCTACGGTGATTCAAAACTGGTAATTAATCAGCTTTTAAATGTCTATGAGGTTAAAAAGGAAGATTTGATTCCTTACTTTCAACTAGCCTCTTGTTTGTTAAAGATGTTTGAAAGTATTGTCTTAAGTCACATCCTGAGGAAAGAAAATAGGATGGTAGATGCGTTAGCTAACCTGGCTACTACTTTAGCCCTTTCTAAAGAAGAAATAACAAACATCCCTGTGTGCAACAAATGGATTGTGCCTTCACCGATTCAGTTTGATCATGAGGAATCAAATGCTATATCAGTCTCAGTTGGTAAAGATGAAGATTAGAGGACATTACTGATTGAGTATCCAAAGCGTGGGAAATTGCCGCAAGACCCTCACCATAGGACAGAGGTACGTCAGAGGTCATCTCGTTTCATTTTGTACAAAAATATTTTGTATCCTCGATCTTATGAAGATACTTATCAATGCTACTTGAGTGGTGAAGAAGAAGCCGAAGCTATGGCTGAGGCACATTTTAAAGCTTGCAGAGCTCACTAGTCGAGTCTTAAGCTTTATTTTCAAATTAAAATGATGAGATACTACTGGCTTACTATGGTTAAAGATTGTATGAATTACGCGAAGAGGTGTGAAGTTTGTCAAATGCATGTTAACTTTATACATTAGCTCTTGAATCCTTACATCCCACAGTTGCTTCATGGCCATTTGATGCATGGGGTCTTGATGTTGTAGACCCTATTACTCCTAAGTCATCAATTGGTCATGTTTACATATTGGCAACTACAAACTATTTCTCCAAGTGGGTGGAGACGATCCCTCTTAAGAAAGTAAAGAAAGAAACTGTTGTGGAGTTCATTCGTTGTAATTTGATTTTTAGATATGGAGTGCCGTGTTACATCATTACTGATAATAGGAAGCCTTTCTATAATAAGTTGATGGATAAAATCTGCGCACAATTTGGACTCAAGCAATATAATTCCTTGATGTACAATGCAGCTGCAAATGGTTTAGCAGAAGCGTTTAATAAAACTTTATGCAATCTGCTAAAGAAACGAGTGTCAAAATCTAAAAGAGATTAGCATGAAAAAGTTGGAGAAGCTCTTTGGGCATATCGAACAACTCATCGGACTACTACCCAAGCCACTCCATATTCATTAGTTTATGGGGTTGAAGCTATTCTCCATTTTGAAAGTCAAATACCTTCATTTTGTATAGTAATCTAAGAAGGACTCACTGCTGAAGATAATATTCGACTTCGACTTGAGAAATTGGAAGCGTTGGATGAGAAAAGACTCAAAGCACAATAATAGCTTAAATGTTATCAAGCACGTATGATGAGGGCATTCAATAAGAAAGTTCGTCCTCGATTTTTTCAAGTTGGAGATTTGGTGTTGGTAGTAAGAAGGCCCATTACCGTCACCCAGTGAATGATAAGTAAATTCATGTCAAAATCGAATGGTCCATATGTGATAAAATAAGTCTATACTAATGGTGCTTATAAGTTAGTTGATAGAGATGGATTGAGCATGTGCCCCGTAAATTGCAAGTTTTTGAAGCGATATTATCAATGAAGAAGAAGTTGCTCTTTGATGCATAAGCTTAAACTGTATGTTGCTCCTTGATGCATGAGCCTAAACTGCATGTCACACATGACCCGCATAAGTATAAACTATGTATAGTAACCACTAAGAGTAGTGTGTGTGGTTAAACTGCTAACTTTCCCCACTAAAGGTATTTTATGTGGTTAAAATATTAAATACCCTACCCAATCCAAAGTGGTTAAACAATGGATACTCCTGGCCCACATGAGTATAAATTGTGAACGGCACCCCCACTAAAAAAAATGTCTACTTTGAACTACATAATAACTTAATCCCCTTGTTAGGGTATTTAGGTAGCTTGGGAGATGTTTCCCAAGTTCAGTCACATAAAAAAAAATGGGGTTTGTTTGGATGGCTTCCTAGGTTCAATCATATCATTGGAGCAAATTTGGATAACTTACTTCCTAAAGTTCAATCACATCACTGGAATGAGTTTGGATGGCTTGCTAAGTTCAAACACATTACTGGAACAAGTTTTGAGGATTTTCCAAGTTCAATCGTATCATTGGAGCAAATTGGGATGATTTACTTCTCTAGTCCAATCAAATCATTGGAGCAATTATATATGATTTATCAAGTTCAAGCATATCATTGGAAGAAGTTTTGATTACTTTCAAGTTTAATTTATTAGGATAGCCAGTTTGCTCATGGGCTTAAGTAAGTTTATTCCACTCAATTGTTGGGGGCATGTAATATAACTTTTTCTTTGAAGTTGACATCAATTTGAAGAATAAAAAAGGAAAGAGAATGCACAAGGAGAATTCATGAAAGAACAATCTTTTATTACATATGTAATAGTCAAATATTTTTTTATATCAATTGTGCAAAAAAAGAAAAGAAAAAAAAGAAAAAAAAATAATAAAAGCTAAATAGCTAAGTGCTCATGCAAGTATATTAAAAACTTCTAGTTCCTTGCGAGATTCTTCAAGTAGTGCTTCCATCTTCTTTAAAGCCCCAACTTCTTGATCAGTCAAAAATGGAGTGTCTTCAAGTTTTGAAACTTTATCTCTCTTGGTGGCCACTTCTTTTTGAATAATGGACAAGTTTTCTTCAGCCTTATGGAGTGATGAGTTTGCGAATTCTTCCTTACTGCTTAACTCAGCAAGTTGTGCTCTCAATTCCTCTTGCTACTTGGTGATTTGAAGAAGCTCATCCTTGAGACTATTTATCTCTTCAACTCTCTCACTTTCTATCCCCTCGGCCTCAAAAAGATCATGTTGTGCAGAACATAGTGCTTTCTCATGGGATTCTTGTGTCTCTTTTTGAATTGAATTTGACTTAACCTTTGTGTAGTTGAATGCACCCTCAAAGAAAGATCTCAAGTGGTCCTCCAAAAGTGATGTATTTTTTACATATGATTTCATCTCTACAATCAAATCATCAATTGTAGGCTTTATCTCTGAGAGTTGCTCAAATGGAGTTTTCATGATTTTTTGACATATCCATTCTTAATAGAATTTGAGTAACATATGCTCGGGTTCAGTCTCTATAATTTGAGGACAAAATTTAAAAATTTTTGCAGTTGGAAATGCCCAAGATGGAGCTTCAAATATCTTTTGGGGTTTGTCTTTCCCAGCAAAAGCATTATCATTTGTAATTTTAGGTAATATTACCTTTGGCCGTATATTGGAATCAGCAGTGTTATGGGACGTTTGCATGCCACCATCAAGAGATCAAGAAATATTTGTTTCAAGCAAGTTAAAAGGATTAGCCCCATTTATCAAACCAACACTACCTTCAAAAGTAATTGGGACTGGCATCTCGAGATCTGTAAGCTACATTATAAAAAAAAGAGAAGAAAAGAAGAAGAAATTAGTGCAAAGAATTAGCAAATATATATGTAAAGAAAAAAGAAAAAGGGGTACATGATATTAAAAATAAATAAATAAATAAATGACTTTACATATTTTGCTAATTCACCCAAAGATAATGAAGAACTTGGGACATTTGCAAAGAAATTTGAATTAATACTGATATTATTTAAATCCAAAACCTTTGGCTTCTTCTTGAGTATGCATTGGTTACTAAAGTTGTCATTTGAGCAAGAAAGTGCAGAAATTATTTCATTTCCTTCCATTGGAGCATCAGCAGAGAATGAAATCTTGAGCAAGTCACTGTGCCTTTTGGACGGCACTTGAGTATGTTCAGCAAGATTGTAATCCTTAGGCTCCAAATTTCTTCCTTTAACTTACCCTAAAACAATAGAAGTTTGAAGATGTGAGGCTGGTAGATAATTTTTGGAATCTTTGATTAAAGCTTGTTTAGGAGAAGATGGGTTCTTACCAGGATGCTTAGACTCAGATGCGTGCTGTTCAATTCTAGCCCCAGGTTGATTGAGTTGACTAGAATTTGACTCCACATCTCTCTGATTATTTGATTCCACATCTCTTTGATTAACTTTTAGAACAATCTTAGTACCTTTTGTTTGCGAAGCTTTCTAGTGTTTGTCCCACTAATCTGTATATGCCTTTGTTGCCAATGGAAAGAAAGAAGTATTGTTAGGAACGAAAAGTTTGAAAGATGTGTTCAGTAAGGTACATGATTGCTAAAGTTGAACAAGCTCATACAAATCACAAGTAAGAATTTCTTTCTTTAAGTTGTCTGGGATGTGTTGATAAAATCCACATTGCTAGCTGAATCGATGAGGGCTATAAACTTCAATGATATGCTCTTTTTCACATCGAAATGTCAAATAACTAGAACGAAGAGCCATAAAAAGATCCTTATAAGTATTTGATATGCAGAGACCATCTATTACTGTGAACTGCTTGTGTGGAAACAAGCGTAAAGTTTGAATAGCCAAAGGGTTGATATTGAGGAATAAGTCTCGCACCTTTGAAAGATCAAAAATTTGGCCATGTTCTCCCCCACATATTTGACTAGCTCAGCTCCTCCTATATCAATCTTAGATGAAAAATGAGTACCTTATCCAACTGTGAACATAGTGAATAAGGAAGATGGAAGACGATTCCTGAAGACTTAGCGAAGTTAATATATTCCTTAACTACAGTAGATGCCTGCCAATATAGGAATTGCAAGAGAAAAGCAATTATCGTTCGCCATTCTGCTAGCAACCTTGAAGACCGTAGCACAAATCAGATTAACTTTGCGATGTGGTAGAACAAAACAGCATAACCAACATGAAAGAAAAACAACCATGTAGGTCTCTCCTTTAACATTGTCTTCAACCTCTAGCATCATAAATGGCTCATTATATTCCTTAGTGCGAGACAAAAGTGATGCATCAATTCTTTCACATGGATTATGAGAGATCTTTGGCTTAGTAGACCTCTTCCAAGAAGACCTCAAAGGGGGCTCTATATATCTCGATGGTCCTTTAAACCAAAAGTCAATCCAATTAAAAATAGGAATGCTATTAGAGTCCTTTGGGAGCATATGATAAGATAGGAATAGATATTTGTAGCTTCGTGGAAGAGAGGGGTCATGTCTATCATCACCAAGTAATTCTTTTGTAGTGGGGATAGATTCATCACAGAAACATCCATGGATAGGTAATCTACCAAGTACACGAAGATCTCATAAAAAAACTAAAAATTCACTAGTAGTAGTATGCAAAGTATTTGTGGAAGGGCACCACAGCTCAAGGAATACTTGGAGGATATTCTTATGACAGATGTATGTGAAAAGCAAGGCATGGACTACTGCGTAGATCTTAGCTTGACGAAGAACATTTGCATAATAACCTAGCACATCCTCTATCCATTCCCAATAGCCTGCATGAAAAGATACTTCACCAAACCATGATGCGGGAATCCTCAATGAGCGTCCATTAGTGTTTGGAAGATAACCTGCAAATAAAAATTTCAAGCTAGTGGCTTTGGCATCGTGAAGAGAAGACTTTAAGAGAAGCATCCTGGAATGACATGTAATACTAGAACGTGGATCAATTAATTCCTTGGTTGCCTCTTTAGAACACTCTTGGATAAGCATGGAATTACTAAGAGGCCGAGGTATGGAACGAAAAACATCGTTGGCCGATTTATGGATAACCAATCTGGTGTTTTTAACTATGAGATTGTCTTTGTCACTCCCAATGATAATACATGGAGATGACTCTGTGTGATCCTCAATATACATCCTCACGAGTTGATCAGGAATGAACTATAACCTGCAAAAGAAAAGAGAAGAGAACAAAAAGAAAAACTTAAGTGTATATATGTGTAAGGGATGAAGAAAAAAAAGTGAAAGAGATGATAGGAACATCCCCCAATCTAATAACTTGAAGTTTTCAAAATTTTTGTATTTGTTATATGTTGATACCTTTGAGGAGTAAAAAATTCTTTGTTGATGAATGCCGAAAGACTCCAAGCAATCCTCTTTCAATCATACTAACTAGTAGTTGGAATTGAGGTAATAATAGTTGTAGAAGCTCTATGAGGCTCTTCTTCAAATAGCTGGTATGCAGGAATTAAGAGAAAGAAGATGTCACCTACTGAGAAGAAGAATTTTCCCACATTAGTTTCCCAACTTAATTTTCAACTATACTAAGGGGATTTAATTCATTGGCATCATGCTATTTATAGTTTCTTTTTTAAAGAGTTCGAGTCTAACACAATTAGGAGATATAGTCTCGATTGAATCACTCCTACTTTGACTCCCAATGAAGTCAGGCTCTGCAGAAGGGATTCCTTGATCTGGTTTAGTTGGATTAAGTTGCAAGGATTGAATTTGTTACGATGGAGATTTTGCTATTGTAAACCTATCAACACAGCAGCAATTTAGCTTTGCCTGGGAAGGAGACACTATGTTGCTGCGGTTAGTCAAAAGAATTATATGGGGGCCACGGTTTTGTTTTACCTAAAATAGATTGAAGAACACATAATGCTTGATGGTAATTGGCCACTTGAAGTGAAATCAGAATTGCCATGGCAGTGTGAATTTGAAATTGCGTGAGCTCCCAATTTTATCTCGCAATTTGCCATGGTAGCATGAATTTGAGATTGTGTGGGCTCCAATATATATTAGAAGCCATATGTTATATGTGTCATGTATATATGTGTATTTAAATATACATATATATTTTAAAAGGTTCATATGTTACATATATATATATATATTTAAATATATATATATATAAAATAATTATCGTGACTTGTTCACTTAGGAATATATTGAAAGACATCGTTCGTAAACAAGTCTCGAGGGGGCATTTGTAGATGGCTAAATTTTTGGGCCAATTGAAAAGTGATATGTATAAATAAATATTAGTTATTAATTTAAAATTTTCTATTTATATATTAGATTTTATTAAATTAAATTTTAAATACGAAATAGTTAATTTTAATTAATATCCTAATATTTATTTTATAAATCAAATGTTGATAAATGTCAAGATGAAGGTGCATCATGTCGATCAAATCAAATCTGGTGGGTAGACAATCTCAAGCTAATCTAGTTGGGACACATGGCATATTTATGTATATGGACCAATCAGGTCAAGAACATTTGATATTATCTTTTAATGTGAATCAAAGAGAAAATTATCAAATGTGTTCAAATTATTTCAAAGTCTCCTGTTGAGTACCTATATAAAGAAATAATTAGAGACTCTCGTAGAGATTATTATATTCTCATATTCACATATTCCCAAGTCAAAGACTCAAGTCTTCAACTTTTTGCTGCAACGACGTATTACTACCACGAAGGTCCAATACCTCTTCAAAGCATCATGTTATCAAGCTCTTTGATCTCGGAGTCAAGGTTCGAGTTTCAATGAAATTTCGTAGTATCTTTTACCAAGTCAAAAGATACTACACATATATCCAAGAACAAGCTTCAAGCCCTTTGATCAATATATTGGGAGAAGAATTAGGGGATTAGTTTTGTTAGGAAATTTATATTTTTCTCTGATAAATTGTAATTATCATATATTCTTTAATATAAATTTAATTTGTCCATTATTTTTCTTTATCTTATGATTTAATTTTGCGGACAATGAAATTTGTGTGAACAACATGAAATTGACGTTGCATAACTATGGATATTTTTTGTCAAACAAACAAACTGATGTTGCAGAATCATGCAATGATATTTAGTGATCCACTTTTTGTTGTTTAGTTTTATGTGGAATCAAAAGTTACATGAAATTCATGTTTATCGTGAAGATTGAGGTATATATGTTGATTTACCTTCTCTATTTAGTTGACTAGCTTTATTTTGTTGTATACGCATATTACTATGTGCATAAATTACTTTTTTTTAAAGCATAATTACAAGAAAAAAGTAATCAACACATAATTGTGATAATTGATTGATTACAGTATATAAATATTAGAACTAACCTTGGTTTCAGTTTATACATAGTTTAAAAAAAAGGTGATTATGGAAACTTACTTATTAGTTGCTTAATTGTTATTATTTTATTTTTTCTTTCTTTTATCAAATCAATAAAAGTGGCTTATCATGCCTTTTATTTTATTTAAACTTTAATTGATATTTTAGAAATAAAATATATTTAAGGATGTATGTAGTCAAACGAATTAAATTTTGAAACAACTTGAATGCTACAAATTTTCTTTATAACTCCCCAAAGTACATATTGTTTTATTACTCAATTTTATGGGAGTTTTGCATACATATTGTTAGTGTGCAAGTTGTGCAATTAATTATTAAACTGGCCATCTGCTTATTTTATGGGTTGAAATAAATAGTTACACCAAAGTATTTTATTTATTGAGACTTGTAAAATTTGTGGCATGCATATTTCGAGTTGGTATTATTATACATTCTTTCTTGCCCAAAGGGGGTTAGATATGTGTAATAATTGATTTTGGTGGTGTAGAACATATTGACGATGATATATTGATCTAGAAGATTTGTTTCCCAAAGAAAGCAACGTTTCAACGATTTGTGTATCTTTGTACCATTTTTGCATAAGAGGCTTTGTGTTCATGGCATGCTCTGCCAAAAGGAAAGTTTGTCATAACTCATGAGGACTCTACGAGGAATTAAGCTTTATTGTTCTAAGCTTATTATTATTAATTGCCTGTTATTAATGTGGTTTGTTGCATTCTTGTTGTTTTTTGATAGTTTCTATGAATTTAAATAATGGTAGTGCTACTATTGAAGTATTGATTGGTGGAAATTATAAAAGATGGAAGTCTGATATTGAATTTACCTTGGAATTAGCTGATATTGATATAGCTCTTTGAGAGGATCAACCTCCCTTAGCTGGTGATAATGCTTCTGAGGCTGTGATAAGAGCTTATGCTCAGTGGGAGGGATCTAATCACCTAAGTCTTTTAGCTGTGAAAACTTCAATTGGAGAGCATTTGGTTAGCTCACATCCTAAGACTAATTATGCTAGGGAATTTTTTCACATAGTAGAATAAAAGTATCAAGTATATGATAAGCTTAAGTTTGAGCTTGGGAATCTAATGAGTGATTTGATAGGTATGAAGTATGATAATTCTAGAGGGGTTAGGGAGTATATTAAAAAATGGTCAAATCTAATTCAAACTCAAGGATCTTGATATATCCCTTTCATAATAACTATATTGTTCATGCTGCTCTTAATTCATTGTGGAATTTATCAAATCAAAATAGCCTACAACACCCAAAATGAGTTACATAGTATTCTTGACCTTATTTCCAAATATGTTTTTGAGGAAAAGAAAATTAAGAGGAAGAGTGGACAAACAATCTTACTTGCGTTGGAAAACATTTCCTATGCGTTGATTTTCACTCAAAACTTCATTCTATTTCTATTTTGGAAATTTAGGTTGTGATGTTTCTTTTGGCAAAGGAAAGGTTAATTTGATTTTAGACTCTAAAATTATTGGTTGTGGTATTTTATGCAGTGGCTTGTATACGTTAACCTTAGTTTCTATTCGAATTTAGTCATCCTTTAATATGCTAAATATTATGTCCAAAATACCCCTAAGTAATGTCAATTTTTTCATGTTATGGCATAGAAGTCTTGGCCGTATTTCTAAAGATAGAATAGAAAGATTGATAAAAGCTAGCTAGCATTGTTCTTAGTCTTGATTTTGGAGACATGGAGATTTATGTTGATTGTATTAGAGGAAAATTAACCAAGTCCAAGAAAAAGGGTTCCACTCGTAGTTCTGACCTCTTAGAGATTATTCATACGGATATCTCTAGCCTATATATATTCCTACCTTATGTGGTAATAACTATTTTATCACCTTTATTGATGATTTTTCTCGATATAATTATATTTATCTTATTAAAGAAAAATTTGATTCTCTTGAAAAATTCAATATTTTTAAGACTGGAGTTGAAAAATAATTGAGAAAGGTCATTAAAATTGTAAGGTTTGACCGAGGTGGTGAATATTATGGCAAACATGATGAGATTGCGCAACATTGGGATTGTTTGCTAAATATTTACAAAAATTTGGAATTGTTGCTCAATATATCATGCTTGGGAGTCCTAAGTAAAATGGTGCAGCCAAAAGGCGTAATCGTACCCTAGTTGAGATGATGAGAATCATGATGAGCCGATGTGAGTTACCTAAATTTCTTTGGGATGAAACCATAAGAATTGCCATGTATATACTTAGTCGTGTTCCTACCAAATAAGCTCCTAAAACACCTTTTGAGTTGTGGTTGGTAAGAAGCCTAGCTTAAATCATTTTTATGTGCGAGGATGTCATGTTGACCCTAGATTTACTCCTGGTTATGTCATTAGATATCCAAATCATTCTAAAGGATATAGATTCTTTTATTATTTGCGTGAAACTCAAGTGCTTGAGTCTCAGACAGCTAAGTTCTTAGAGTATGATGTACTTGATAAGATTGAATGTTCTCATCTTATAGTAGTTGATGATCCAATTGAAATTGAGAATTCTCATGAACAAGTAGCCATACCTAATGCTAATATGGAGGCCGATTTGAATATTGATCCACCTCAAAATCATGTCCATCAAATGCCTCCCAGACGTTCTACTAGAGAGAGATGTCTTGCAATTCTTGATGACTATTATGTGTATCTCTTAGAAAGTGATTATGATGTTAGTCCTGTAGTTGATCCTATCAACTATTCTGGTGCCGTGTCTAATCCCTCATCAGACTTAAGGTTTAGTGCTATGCAGGATGAAATTCACTTAATGAAAGGGAATAATGTGTGGGAATTAGTTGATCTGCCCCAAGGTTGAAAGATTATAGGCTGTAAATAGGTGTTCAAAACTAAGAAAGACTCAAAAGGGAGGATTGAAGGGTTTAAAGTTAGACTTGTAGCTAAGGGCTTTACTCAAAAAGCTAGAATTGATTATGGTGACACCTTCTCTCCTGTTTCCTCCAAAGATTCCTTCAGGATCATTATGAGTCTAGTAGTACATTTTGATTTGGAACTCCACCAAATGAATGTTAGGATAGCTTTCCTTAATGGTGACCTTGATGAAAAATTTTATATGACTCAATTAGAGGGTTTTATTCAAGAAGGAAAGGAACATCAAGTGTGTAAGTTGAGTAAGTCAATTTATGGCCTTAAACAAGCTTCTCGGTAGTAGTACTTGAAGTTTGATAAGGTAGTGACTTCATTAGGTTATGAGGAAAATAAGGTAGACCATTATATTTACCTTAAGACCAGTGAAAGCAAATTCATATATTTGATGTTTTATGTTGACGATATTTTACTAGCTAGTGGTGATTTGGGTTTGCTTCATGAGACTAAAGAAAATGTTATGTCGTAGTTTTGATAAAAGATCCTGGTGAAGCATATTTTGTTCTTGGAATTGAGATCCATCATGATAGAACTCGAAGCTTGTTGGGACTTTCTCAAGTGAGTTACATTAATCATATTTTAGCTAAATTTAGAGTGCAGAATTGTAAACTTGGTGATATGCCTATTGTCAAAGGTGATAAACTTAGCATTGCACAGTGCCCTAAAAATAATCTTGAGCAAAAAGTCCAAGAAAAACATTCTTTACTCTAGTGTTGTTGGTAGTTTAATGTATGCACAAGTCTGCACTAGGCTTGATATAGCCTTTGTTGTTGGTGTTCTTGGGCGCTATCTTTCTAATCTAGGACTGTTAAGAAAGTTTTGAGATATTTGAAGAAAACTAGAGACTTCATGCTCATATATAGGAAAGTTGACTGCCTTAAGGTTACTAGATACTCTAATTCAGACTTTGTTGACTGTCCAGATGACTTGAGATCTAATTTAGGTTATATTTTCACAATGTCAGGTGGAACTATCTCATGGAAGAGTGTTAAGCTAATGCTTGCTGCTTCATCAACCATGCAGGTTGAGTTTGTTGCTTATTATGGAGTTGCCATGCATGCTGTATAGCCAAAAACTAAACTTTCTTTTGGGACTTTTGGTTGTTGATTCAATTTCTAGGCCGCTAAGGATTCATTGTGATAATACTATTCCTGTGTTCTTTTCAAGAAATAATAAGTCCTCCAGTGTATCTAAACATATAGAGCTTAAATATCTTACTGTGATGGACTTAGTTAAAAATGGCACCATCATGATAGAGCATATCGATACTGACTCTATGCTAGCAGATCCTTTGACCAAGGGATTGAGGCCTATTATTTTCAAAAGACATGTAGAACACATGGGTATGTTGAGTCTTTTGATGTATTAGGTTAAGTGCGACATTTTTCTTTGTTAAAATTGTTACAATATTAAAGCCTTTTGTCTTATTTACTTTTGCTAACGCAAAATTTTTTTTGTCAATTGTTAATATATTTGTTAAAATTGTGTGCACATTTTGTGGTTATATCTTGCTTAACATGTATCTTGAGATTGGATGTCGATCTTGAGAATAGGGTATGTCTCATAAATGATGCCATGTTGTATGTAGTATTGAATGAGGCATACAAGAATTTTTTTGAAGTCGGATTTTCTTGGAATTTCATATTGTTTCTAGAAATTCATGTTTACAAGAAAATCATGGATTTTTTTAGGGCTTTCCTATTGTTTAAGAGGCTCATATCTTATAAGAAAATCAAATTTTCTTGGGATTTTATATAGTTCTAGAAATTCATACCTTACAAGAAAATTGGAGAACCAACAATGAAATAGCATACATATTTGGATCATATTTTAGTTGCTATTTCTTGCTACACCACCATGTCTGAATCCATGTCGGTGGAATTGCTAGTATGTGTGGCTATGGAAGGTTTTGTATTAATAAAATATGTAATTACTGCCATGATCCAATGTAGTAATTTTTACTGAACTGGATTGTATTGGTAATCTTGTCTCATTGCTGTATTTCTTTTCTTTAAAATATGGCCATAATCAAAATCTTTTTGTAATTTAGCCCGAGAGTCGTTTTCTCAAACTTTCCCTTTTAATTTGTTTTAAAGTTACAATTTATATTTGTCCAAGTGGGAGAATGTTGGAATTTTATTCCAATATATAAAATTCTATTAATTAGATTTATTTTCTAATAAAATGAAAACAAGCGAAATTAATACAGTTAATGAGATAGACTCATAGGGCCTAATATTTTGATCAAATATTGTTAAAGCCCTTTTCTAAACAGACTTGGTATGACAGCTGGTATAAGTCCAATTTTAGAGGCCCGTGACATGAGGATTTTCTAAAGTTTTATCTTATATATATTGTGGCTAGGTCTCCTCTTCACTCTATGTTTTGATATTGCTATCCCATTAAAGCTATCCTCTTCACTCTATGTTTTGATATTGCTATCCCATTAAAGCTATCAAGTGGTTTGTGTGAGAAGGAGAGGAAGACTTAGCAATTAATTGTGGAATTATAGGAATCATTGATCATCAATCTCATGGTTCAAATAGGTATGTGAATAAATCAATCTATCTATTGTGTTTTGATTTCATAAATATGTGCATCTTAGGCTGAATTATTTTCTTACATGAAAATCATATGTATAAATAAAAAAGAATCATACTTCAATAGAAAAATAAAATAAAATAAAAGTGCAAAATGCGGGCTTCTAGCAAACCTAAAACTAAAGGCATGTTTGGTTTTACCTCGGAATTATTTTTAGTTTCCATTCATTTTCAAAAGTTAGCAAAGAAATTATGGCTTGGAAATGAAAATAAAATTGTGTTTGGATGCTTAGATGAAAAATAAATTTGAATTTGATTGATATAGTAGTAGAATGATGTGGTAGATTTAAAAAGAATTTAAAAATGAATATATATATATATATATATATATTGAGTGAAAAAAAAGAAAAAGTTAAGGCTCTATTTGGTTACATTCTCCCACAATTAAATTACAACGATAATTTAGCCATTTTAGGAACCCATTTTAGGAGAAAAGGACGATACACGTTTGGTTACATTCTCCTAGAATGCCTTCCTTTTCTCCAAAAATTAATTCCTAAAATGACCAGACTGTCCTTACAATTTAATTGACAAATAATCAAAAACTCCATATTCTTTATATTACAATCATTACCAATTATATATATATATATATATTTACATATCACAATATTTTATTACTATATCATGATAAAAAATATTACTAAAATCCATTTATACTCTCAAAATTTAACAAAAAAGCATTTATTTGGCTATTACAGTAGAATTTGTCTCCTCTCAAAACAAAACAAACATATCAAATTTTTTCAAAATAATTTTTTTACTATTCTTAAATCATAAATAAATATACATCATATTTTTTAATATAAATTCTACATTCCCCAGCCCCAACCCCAACCCCACCCCTAAACTCATTCTCCCAAAACATATAATGCAAAACACATAATTTGTAAACAAATATTACTTAATATTTTTCAATTTTCAAATATCAATCAAACTGAAAATAACTTTCGAAATGAAAACAAACATGTCCTAAAATTTGTAGAGTCCGAGTTTCAAGTGGAATGTCTATATATCAGTTGTGTGGAGTAGACTATTTTTCGTATCACAAACGATGAAAGAAATCTTGAAGAATGGAAAGGATTATATTTTTCCGACGCCAACAGAAATTTGCTGACGCCCATGTCTGGGAATTATTCCTCTCAATTCTTGCAAAACTTTCATAGCTTTTAGTACCTCCTCCCCCACCTACATCATTAAAGAATAAAAAAAAAATGCTGTAATTTAAAATTAACTGCACGTACGTCCACTTGAAATTGTTTTAATTGCTGACTCACCTCCTCTAATTTTTTTTTATAATTATCAACAAAAATTACAACGTTTTATTAAAAATGCAACTTTAATTTGGTCTAATTCAATATTTCACAGGAATCAAGAATCCAAGTGAATGTTTCACATAATACGGACGTAATATTAAAATAAATTATCGTCATATAGTAGTTATTTCTCATGTGTCTTAAAAAAACGCAACATTCATTCCATTTGTTTCCAAGGACATACTTGTAGCTCTCCATTGTTAACATGTAAATATTACTAAAACATCAAAAGTCGAAGGATGCATCTATTTCTTACCAATGTGCAAACTGATAATCAAAAGATCCACAAAGCCAATTCACAGGACAGAATTATGTTCTAAGCCAGAAAGCTGGACCTGACAACATTTTACAGCTCCAATGCCTTTCCCAGAAAACTTGAAAGGTACTCTCTCCTCTTTGATATTACCACCAAATTCTACATGCCCCCACAAAAAAGTCAGACTCAATCAAGCTTCTTCGCAGTAGGGAAAGAAGACAGATATCACCACACAATCAGACTTAGCGCCATGGAGAATGTGAAATTCTTTCACTAGACTGTCCGATAGCATCAAGCCGGATGGCTCAATTCATCACCGGTAAGACATAAGGATTTCCCAATTTGATTTGGATGATGTTTCTACTTCTTCACCAAAACATATATTGCGACACGTGAACTGCAGTACTCTGGATGCCACTGCTTTTGATCAACTCGGCCAATGATGAACTCTCTATTTGCGGCTTCTAGGAAGTATTCAAGGATGGCATCTGTCACATCAATGGTTGTATGAGAATGTCTTAAGAAGCTAGGATGTGATAAAAGCAAATTCAATACCATTGCGAAGCTCTCCAGCCAAAATGATAGTTGTTTGTTTCCCACAGAGTTCTAAAAGTGTTTCCACCAAATCCCTTACAGCTCCTTCACTATATACGACATCTGAGCCAAGAACTGTCATACAATTCAACATAATTAAGTATTATTTTTAGACTGTCATGTAATAATTTTCCTTCTAAATCCTGCAAAAGAAACAAGCTTTCATGCATCACAACCCGAGCAATTGATGCTTCATTTCTAGGATAGGTTACAGTATTCTTACCAAAATCAGGTGAAGGATTAGTGAAACCTGTATCAAGATCATCTCCCCATGTTAGTTCCTTCACCGTTGCAGACCCTCGCACATCTCCATAAAGATTGGTTTCAACATTCTTTTTTAATAGCTTCAGTCTATCTGGAAGGTCGGTGAGAATTACATGAGCTCCCAATAGAGCAGCAATGCAGCTGAAAGACACATACAAGGGACTAAAATCAAGAAAACAAATCCTAATCCCACACTTATTTGGACTGGGCTCACATGAAAGAAACAGGTATTTTGAAAACATAAAAATAGATAAATTCCAATAGCACCTAATGTTGTTTCAAAGCTCAGCTGAGCTCTAGTCTTCAAACTTTTTTTGAGCTTGACTTGGTTGTTGGAGTAGCCAAGCATAAACTAAAAACACAAGCTGGCTCAAGTAGCTTAATTTCTAAAATTAATTAACTCAAAATTGAGCCAAGATTCAAAAATATGAACCAAAAAGCTATTCAAGCTTGATTTGTCATGTTAACCAACCAAGCTCAAACTTTTAAAGATAACACTTTGCAATCCCCTTAAACTTAGGCAAGCCGAAATCACCACATTTCTACTCAGCAAATGAGAACCTAGGCACTAAATTATTTATGATTATACAGGCTAAGTCAGCAGATATAGTTCTATGGGACAAGAGACTTGTTTCGTCTTTGAACAGGTAATATGTGTGAATATGCAGCAAGGAAGGCCTAGAAAGATGATTTGAGGAGCAGGAATATGCTATCTCCCCCAGGCATACTTTGGTTCATAATGCATATCTGGGAACTTTAAGTTAGATCTACAACAGCATAGTGAAGCACTGAGCCAAGAAAACTGATGAGAAAATGAAAAGACTTCCCAGATATGAGCTTGCTATCATGTCTGGAGTTATGGCAGATGACTAGTTCAACTCCAGGTCAGCAAGGCAGATGATCCTAGAATAAGTTAGCCTACGACCATCTCCATTGCCACACCATGTCAAGGCACTAATATCAGCCACTTAGCATACAAACTAATGAATTAAGGATTACATGAAAAAGAAGAGTTGTGTTTGAAAGGAGTTCATGTTTTTGGAAAGAAGAATAAACATGTAGAATCCATTTCCACCATTTTTACAAAAATACAAGTAGCTCGTGATATTTTACATTGCTTTAACTTTTTTATGGTGCCTATGACAACCATAATTAAATTTAAAGTAAGCAGCATAATTGGTATCTACACGTTTTTAAATGTCATGGTTTAAGTATAAAATCCTAAACTTCCTTTCTCATCTCAAACTTTTATAAAATCTGACAATCTTCTTTCTATTTTGAATATGTTGGGCATTTTGTAGAAAAAATTTTGGGGGAATGGGTTTTTGGGAGAAAATTTGGAGAATGTGCAAAGTGTTTCTTTTTGTTTAGGGAAAGTATGAAAAATAATTTGAGAATGAATTGTTTGTTTCTTTATGTTTTAGGAGGAGAAAAAACTTTACTGTTGATATCAAATTAGTTGCTTTTTTATTTGGTTTGTAGGGTGAAAGTGATTTTTTTTTGTGTAATATATTATATATGTATGTGTATTTATAGTTGGATGATGTATATGTACATATTTATAATAATTGATATATTGTTATAATAAAATGATGTGTAATTAATTCAATTGATGCTCTATTTTAAAATTTATATTTTTTTGAATTTATTAATAAGCATTAATTATTTATGAAATTATATTTGTATCTTAATTATAAAAAAACAGTTAATATCATAATTTTGATATCGATTTATATAAAAAATTAATAATTGTACATTAATTATAAACTAATTTTTATTTATTCGTAAAATATAATTATTTAACTATTTATTATTTACAATTTATGTAGAAATAAAACTTAGTTATTTATTTAAATAAAATAAAATATAACTATAATTAATTTTTTATAATAATTTGAAATAAATGTGAATATTAATATTTAATGAAAATTAGTTTTTTTGAATTATTTATTTTTACATCAAAGTAAAGCATCTTAAATTATTTATTAAATGAATAAATATAATATTTAATTAATACGTTAAATATTAGATATAACTAATACATTATTTAATTAATTTCATATGTTATTTAGTATAAATTATTTATTAAATTTAATTAATTTTCTCGGACTATTAGTTTAATTAAATTTGTAAACATAAGTTTTAGAATTTTTTAAGTAGCAAAAGTTTAATACTTTCATATATGTAAACATATGTGTGTATATATATGTATATATAAATGAAGTGAGAGAGTGATACATAAATGAGTGATATGAAAGATGGAGTGAGAAAATGGAGGGTATGTGTGCTTTTTAGAGTGTAGGTTTTTTTGGGTGAATTATGAGGGTTTTTTTAGGTAAAAAATTGTAGTATTTTGGGAGAAAGATTGAGGAATGTGCATGCATTTTGAAATTGTTCTGGGTGTTGGAAAATATTTCCCCAAAATGAGAAGAACAAGCCCTTTGAATTTTTCAGATGAAGTTAAATTCATAAAATCTAGATTTTTGAAGTTTTTCAAGAATAGGTTATATAGGCCCATAGAGGAATTCATATGAGAGAGTGATTGGCATTTAAAATGAGCTTTTTGCATAGCCATGAATCTATGATATTTTCTCTTCTTTTCTCGTGAATCTATGACATTCTCTCTTCTTTTCTCATGAGTCTACGATATTCTCTCTTCTTTTATCATAAATTATCCGATTTTAGTTATAATTCTAAGGAAAAGAGTTAGATACCATAAGTTCTCACAATTATCCTATTTCAATTATAATTCAGGAGGGGAAAAAGATGAAACCACACCATAAATGAGAAAAAAATGAAAAATTTAATTCAAATCCCTCTGATAATTGCTACAATTAATGTAGAAAACACATGAGAAGAAAACAGGAAGACTATCAATTGACTATGCCAAAAGAATGAAACAGAACACTTTTTGGAATGATTATATGCATTAGTACGACCATTGACATGCATGTATATATATATATATAAATCATACACACTAATACTTTTAGAACATTCAATGTATGCGCTAAAATTTTATAGCATAAAATAAATAAAAATAGTTATTTTCTATATGATAGTAATATTTTAATAATTTTAATATAATTATACAAATTTTTAAATAAATAATAATTATAAAATTATAATTGTGGGATGTAAAATGGTGAATAATAGATGGTAGTTATTATATAAGTTGTAGTTCTATGGATTTTAAAAAAGCAAAAATGGTGCTATTTTAGGCACACCAATCCCAAACACACCAAAAAAGAGGCAGGTGCTTTATTTACAGTATAGATTGCATAGGTTATTTGAGAAACTGAGTTTACAAAGTTGGTGTTTTCTGTAACTACTAGGAAATTATCATGAGATTAGAATACTTAATTTGGTACCTTACATAAAATTCTGATTTTCAGCAATTACAATTTTTCCTTTTTGGGAATTGAAAGTATCTTAGTGTTTGTTTAGTTTAGATTATTCTGGCATAAAATTAATCACTTATTTGAATTAATAAATTGTTTGCTTAAGCTAAAATGTGATTGAGAGATAAATTTGACACCTAATTATTTGAAAAATTAAATTCTACATAATGATTAGTGAATGTAATTAATCCAATAAAACCAGTGAATATAATAAGTGAAGAAATGATTGGACTTCTAAAAATTTTGATCTCTTTTATGTTTTTGAAGGTGCAAAGCATTTTACCAAGACCAGAAAATGTGAGAAAGATTTTGATGGGGGATGATCTTACTATCATTGCAGGCTCGTAGTGCTTGTATCTTTTAGGCCTTTGATGCATTTTAAAAGCCAACGCATAGGCTGAATTAGAAATAGTCAAAATAATATCATAATAAATCTTAGGAATGATTGACGAAATGTTACCCAACAAATCCACAGCCAGATCCCAACTCGACAACATTCTTCCCTAGGAGGCAAATAGTTCCAGATTCTACAGAATGCTCTAGAAACTTCCCTAGAATAATGCCGCTGTCCCACATTACAGCACCGGTTACTCCTGGAGTGACCTGCAAATGAGAAGAGAATCATAAATAAATTTATTTAACAGGAAGAGATGAATCCAGAACAATGACAGAATATCCTGTCCAGTAATTATGTAATAATAGTTTGAGCACAGAACTGAAACATTTTGTGTAATTCAACCTTATAAAGCTATCCACTTTAAATATGAAGGGCACAGCTAAAGATGTGAGAATGAATGCTGATAGGAGATTTTTAACTGCAGTTCAGAAGAATTAAAGTCAAGTCATACTGATAGGAGAATTAAAAATGCACACTAATTCTACCAAAAGATAATAATATAGAAAACTGCAAACAGGAATACAAAGTTTATTTTCATTTAATTGGTGACAACCAGCAGCTATCATACTACATTGCATGTGCACATCAAAAGGTACACCATCCAAAATCAACACCATTATCCCCCACAATCATATACAACCAGATTATGTTAGTCAGACAAATATAAACCATTATCCAAATAATTTGAAATAAATAAATTTTCAGCAGAAGTAACCAAACTTCTTGACGGCCAAGCCGACACCTCCATGAATTGAACCCCAAAACCTCAAATGCGTTCAAACAAAAACTTAACCAGCAAATTAGTGTTATAATAAAATCCCAAATTTGAACATACAAACACCTGCGAGCATGCGCGCGCGCACACACACACACAAATAAAAAAAAAAAGATAAGTGAAACAGAGATGAATTGCAGGGCTTATCATATTACTAATCCAAATTATTCTCTTTTCTAGAAATTGTCATGTTAGTGTCATGCTGCTCTTGAGACTCCTACTTTTTGGAACTTCCTAGATGAACACCCAAAATTATACAAAATATAACTGCAGTTCAAAAGAACTATAATTTATAGAGAAATAAAGAAACATGAATGCATTACAAAAACACGCATGACGAAATATGTTCTATGCATGATGAAAGTAAGTAACAAGCATAGCAGATATTCTGTTTAATTATCCTGTAAAAATAAGACGAAAAGTATATGATGATAAGAAAAAAATAATGAAGAAACTAGAAATGACAATGCAAGTAAAAATTTCACCAGCTAAACCACTGTATAAGCCAGAATCCACAAGCCAAAGTTCCAGATCTGCCTCTTACTATGAGTTCGAAAACTTGTACCTTACCCTAGGCTTCATCTATCAAAAATTCTTAACAGAGAAAGTTAGTTGTACAAGTGAAATGGGACATAAAAATGATTAACCAATTTCTTTTCCATATTCAGGAAAGTTACATTCATAGATGCATGACACACCACACAGTAAATCATCACCTGCTGTAGTATATTAATTTGATCTGAATAAATGGTTAATTGGCAGCAGGATTTATATTTTACAATTTTGCTTCTGGCATGAAATTTTACACAAAATAAATTATGGGCATCTTAAACACCCAAAGAAGCTAGGTCTTTTCAATATGTGCAATATGATGTACAAGTTGTATGCAAACTTACAAGGCAACTTCAGTCACAGGCCAGACATGCTAGGCATACATATATCTGTACTACTGCCTTCAACTTGGAAGTCTAATTTGCAGCTCCGCTCTAAATTTGGGCCATGCACATGATTTCATAATATAGATGGAGTCCTCAGCGGGCCAATGCAACTTCTGCTAGCATAAGACGCAATGAACTCACAAGGCCAATAGATCACATTTTAATTCATGAACAACACTCAGACTCTCGGAGAAGTTAACTTGAGCAAACTGAAACTTAGACAACTATATAAAAAACTTCCTTAACCTCTCAGTAAACTTAATTGATCAAGACGTTTTCTGAAAGTATGATTGGTCTAAAATCGGTGCGGGAAAATGGTAACTCCATGAGAAAATTTTTGTCCTCCAAAACTTCGCATGGGTTCAAAGAAAAAATCAACCAGCAATACAATTCTACAGTAAAACCCACATTTCAACATCCAAACACACACACATGCACAATAAACAGATGAATCACGGGCCATATCCTATTAGAAACGCAAATAATTTTCCGAAAACACTACAGAAAATGAAAAAAATAATTTAAAGAATAAAAGGCGGGAGGGCTAGGAAAAAAGAAATAAACAAACCAGAGAAGAAGGGGACTGGAGAATGGAAAGTGAGCGGCCACAAGCATCAATGTTAAGCTGAAGAGAGGATTGACTGACAAAAGCGTTGTGCTTAGAGAAAATGGGCTGTTGGATTGCCCAAAGAAGCATAATCTCCTCTTCACAATCACTTACTAAACTGACTTTGCCTTTGTATGAGCCCAAGCCCACCACCAAGTTTTCCTCCTCCTCCACCACCTCCGCCTCCGCCGCCGCCGCCGCCGCCGCCGCTGCTCTTTCCACCATCACCATTCTGTTTCTTTTTTAAGTCGCAGTGGTCCGTCCATTATATTTTGTTCAAGGTATTTTTAAAAAGAAAATTTATAATCCCTAAACGGAATGAGAAAATTTCAAAGTAGAAAAGACGCATATAGGCTATGTTTGGTTATATTCCCTCTTAACAAAATTATTTTGAGAGAACATAACTAAATATGTACTTTTATTTTCTCTCAAAATAAATTTTTAAAATTATCAAATTATCTTTATAATTGACAAATGATCAAAAACTCTATATTCTTTACGTCACAATCATTATTAATCATATATATATATTTATATATCATAATATTTTATTGTTATATCATAATAAAAAATACTACTAAAATTCATTTACACTCTTAAAACTCAACAAAAAGGCATTGATTTGACTACTACAGTATAATTTGTCCCCATCCAAAACAACAAAAATGCATTGATTTTACTGTTATAATAGAATTTGTTTTCTTCTAAAATATAAATAAACATACCAAAGTTTTCTAAAATAATTTTTTTACTATTATCAAATTATAAACAAATATACATCACATTTCTCAATACAAATATCGCATTCCCCAACCCCACTTCCAAAACTCATTATCCTAAAACATATAATCTAAAACAGATAATTTGTAAATAAACATTACCATAACTTTTAGAGTTAGTTTACTTTGTTGGATGTGGAGATGACGTCCACATTCTTTGTTTACTTCATTTGATGAAAGTTCAGTGGATATTTCATAATTTGGTATTGTGCTAATTGTTTAAGGGATGTAGAATCCCACCAATTTAGTAGAATGAAAAAAATCCCACAAAGCTAGGTTTGTGGGACGAGGGGCTAAATTATCCCCTAACCCTTTGTTTGTCACAACTTGATTTTTATTTTTAGTTGCAACTTTAAAGTATTATTATTATTATTATTATTATTATTATTATTAGTAGTAGTAGTAGTAGTAGTAGTAGTAGTAATTATTATCGTCGTTATTATTTATTAGTATTGATTTTATTAGTAGTAATAATAAGGAAAGGATATAAATGTCAAATAGCTCTTATCCATATTTTATCATCCATTTAAGTAAACAAATAATAATATTATTTATTATCATCCTGTTTTTTATTCTACAAAGTAAATATACTTAATCATATATTGAATTATCCCATTCCCACTTTTCATCATTTATTTCATTTTACCATTCCACACCCCATATTTAAAAATAAACGGGGCCCTTGGGGTGTGATTGATAAAATTATAATGATATAGTGAAGTTACATTATTGAAGATAATATAATACAATGCTTGGTGATTAGGATTTCACATGTGAAATTTGAATTTGCCACAAAAATTCCTGTGTCAAAAATGGAGTTTGATTAGTTCCTTGTGTTTCATAATAATTGGCTTACTCACGCCATTACCACTTTTTGGTGAGAAAAAAAATGAAGAGATAAAATTGCCTTTTTGCAAAGAAAAAAAGAAGAAGAAGAAGAAGAAGAAGAAGAAGAAGAAGAAGAAAATATTACAATTTTCCCTTTGGCGCTGAGGCAATTGGTATCAAAAGAGAAAGAGAAAGAAATAAACAAACACGCTCTAAACTCATAAAATTTCCAAAATGTGAAGAATCATCATTTCAAAAATTGTTGCATTATAGTGTGAGGAAATCGTACTTTGTTGAAGACATTGTCGAGCAAAGAAGAATTGTTTTGTGAAAAATCCTTCCAAGTATGTTGCCTTTTATTTTTTCTCTTCTATTTTTCTATTTTTTGAACTATTATAAGCATATTGAAATATTAATATGTAATTTTTGTGCGAAATGTATGTTTAAGTTGATATTTTGGGTGTGAAGCATGTTGTCTTTCTGGGTTGGTGCGTTTTGCATTTTTTGGAACTCTCCATAAAAGAAGCACATTTGTTTTGTTAGTTTCCTGTTCTTTCATTTTTTTAATTAATTTTTCCTGTCCTAGTGGTATTCATCTTCTCTGAGGGGTGCTAAAATGTAAATGTAAATAATGGGAAGAACTAAACTTAGTTTGGGGAGAATGATATGTACTTTAGGAATTTTTTTTTCATGTGTAATTTTTGTTTGTTGTTTTTGATTCTTAAAGATTCTAAAGAATTTATTTTTGAATCCGATGAATCTAAGACAAGATTCCTTAGAAGAATCAAAAGATTACTTTCATGTTATGTCCCAATTGAATGTTTGTTTTTGTTTTTGGTTTTATTTTTATGTTTACATAGGTATGTGTAAATGCTGATTGATGTTGACATACTTCATTTTTACTTCATTTTTGAAAACATGTGGGGCTACTTTGCCCTTTTTGTATTATACTTTATTTTGATAAAGGGTGTAATAAGCCTATTATTATCATATGATTGTGTGGGCTAGTCTCTTTTGAAATTGAAGTTTGCAGGCCCATTAGTATTATAGTTTTAAATGTTGTCATAGTTGAATCGGGGGTACTTAGCCCCTCTTTTTTACATGACGGGGCAATGTGATACTTACAAGGTTTTTTAGGGGGTACGCTGGCTTTTTGTTGTTTTAAATAAATATTGTGCTTACAGTTTGATTAATAGTTTAATGGATTAAATTTTTGATTTATGGACTAATGGACTTTTCCATTTACTTGATTGCAAGTAAAATGAATCACTCATATACTAACTTTGAAATATGAGTAGGTCACTTTGTGAGCACTCCCAACTTGCAATACAGTAGTTGTAGGAGGAATGTGTTCAGAGACATCTTAATTGACACCCTTACCCTAAATATGCTTTATGATATGTATGCATGATCTGGGGGCGTGCGGCATCTGTTGTTTTCTATTACAAAGTCCTAGGATTCTATCTTAATAATGGGCTAAGGCAAGTGCTAAGTGAGCATACTATTGCTGAAATTGTGAGGTGGTGTAATGGTGTAGATTTGGTTTGCCCTATATATGCTGAGGATGTAGGGAACCCTCTATTTATGATAGATACACAAGGAAATATCCTAGCTAA
>JACGDI010003206.1:186898-203956 GCA_014898725.1 Jacaranda copaia
GTCGACAGTCTCTACGTTAACATGGGATGTTTCTTCATCCTTATTCGAGCTAATTTCATCCAACCAGTCATTCATGCTTTTGAGTTGACTTAACATGCCAGCTATTTCACCACTATTTGATAAAGTTGAGGAATCAATATCAATATCTAAGAATTTTTCCACAAACCCTGAGAACTAATCCCGGGACTCCACACATAACATTTCATAAAGTTTCACAGCATCATCAAGACCATCTCCTTTAGCTCACTCTATTGGGGTTGAAGTTTTTATGTTCTGACCAGCCGTTGTTCCATCATTTGGCCTGTGCAGAGTTCCTAATGGGGTACTCTTGGAGTTTTCTGATTGACGAGGTTTTGATAGGATTTTTGGAAGTGTGGTTTTAGTAGAGTTCTCAGTGAATAAAATGGGTTGAGTACTAGAGATTATTTTTGGGTTGGTAGGAGTGGATGCTATAACTAGACTCATACCTGATTTGCTGTAAATGGTGAAAGACGATAAATTGTTAGCTAATGCAACATTAACCCAAGAAGCATCCTGTTTGCATATGTTTGATGTGACCTTCATGCTTTTTTTGACAAATTATCGTCATGATCTAAAGAATTAGTAGAAAAAGTTTTTGATAAGACATTGGCAACAAGATGAGCTTTATTCAAACTTGCAATGAGAGACAAAAATTGCTCCATGGCAGACTAAGGGTTATCTTCTTTTAGAGATGAATTCAACTTTGAATATATGCTATAAGCAAAATGGTAAGTGATTGGAGGACAGAATAAAGAATGCAATTTCAAGGAACTTTAGTGGATAACTAAACAGTAATAATTCTTAGTTATTTGTATTATCTAATGAAGTAAACATACTATAAAGAGAGAAGAACTAGAAGAATGTGCATCAAAGTCTCGAACTTAATCAAATAAAGCTTTTTGAAGATAACTAATCACTTAAAACAGATATCAAAATGCACGACATCAATCCTAGTTTTACGCCCCAAAGCTAGATGTTTTAATACCTAAAAAAAACTTAATCAATGAAGTAGGAAATTTGCCATTTTTCCAACTAATTATGATGATGTTACATCTTCTATTAAATAACAGGACAAAGAAAAAATGTTGAAGTACTTCTCCCAAACAAGGGAAAAAAGATCAAGACTTGATGCACCCACAAGACTTAGAAGTCAGAATTTTATACAAAGCAAAAAACTATCTTCTGAACTTCATTTTATAAAAATTTTCAGATTAGGAACTTCTTATTTATATTATCTTTACACTTAATGGAGAAATAGTTGAGAGATATCAACTTTTCACTTGATTTACATAGATATCTGGAAAGTGAAGCGAGAATCCCTCGATGGAAAATAAGAACCATCAATGTTGATTGGACTTGGTTACAAGGATCTTACATATATATAAATAATTTGTAGACCACAAAAGATGCGAGATTTTTAGGATTCATAGTTCAAAAGATGTTATCACTTTAGTTTAAGATACAGAGGCAAGTTAAACTAATATTAAGACAGTTTAAAGGCATGAATTTAGCAAAGGAAGAAAAAAGAGAAGCGCATTTAAAAAAAAGTGCCATTCATCCTATTACCATGGAGGGAATCAAAAAGTGGAATTGCAGAAGGTCTTAACTACTACTACTGGATCAAAATTGCTCAACTTGACAAAGGTATAATTGGATAAACGTATGAACAAGGGAGCACATAGGATCTTGAAGCATCACGTTCTACATAAAACATGAGAATCTCTAAATCTAAATCTCATTAAATATTGTATTACTGGAAATTACATGTGTTTTTATAAGTCCAAAGTCTATTTTGAAGTAATAACTAATATTTAGACGGTGAGATTACAATTTCTCAACAGCAGGTTGCACACGAGAATGATAAACTTCCAAAAATTTTAATTTGAGAGTGACAAATGATGGAACATATTCAGTATTTTTATTTTGGTTGTGCTGCATCAGTATTTTTCTCCAAATTCAGGTCTAAGTTCTTTCAGAGTTAGTGCAATGAAAATTACAGTTAAGCTGCCCCCCTCCCTCTCTCTCTGTTTTTTTCATAACACTAATAATAGTGCAATACGGTGAATGATTTTATAGTCTGGAGATAGAGAATTGGGGATATAATATTTTCTTGGCGCAAACTGCAACTATAAAGTGAACATTGCTTATACCCAACAATGTTTTCTATATCTATATGGTGGCATACAATTTAAGCATAGACAAGTCCTTGCAATGCACATATCCGAAAGCAAAATTCAAATGTGAGCTATAAGTAAAGCACTATCACCATTCCATATGTATTCCAAAAGCATCTTCTGGAAATTAATGATCGAATATATCAGTTGACTCTATTACTTAAACATCAGAGCAGACTTTCTGCAATTGAAGCTTCATGCATTGCATCTATGGAAACTTTTTGAGCACCATATATGTACGCCAAGACTTCTTGGTTAATTTAGGACATAGAGTTTGCACTATAAGAAATCAGGTAAGCACATGTCCCAAGATCCTCAAATAGCAGCTTAATCAACAATAACAAACTAAATGAGCCAACAGTGACACTCAGCTGAAACATTTTCTCAGGGGAAAAATAAAGTAATCTTGGGCCGAAAGAGTTTCCTCCAATTTCTAAGATATACCAACTTATCATGGCTATTTTCATCATTTTGTTTAATTACTTCTATCTTATTAATTTCAAGATACTAGTGCTGCTGTAGAACTTATTCAATGTGATATTAATAGAAAAATAAAAACATTTCACGACTATTTTAACACGTAATCTAGGTCATACATATATCACCAGAAAAATGACTACCAAACATGGAGAGAAACTTTTAGTTTAAAAAGACAAGGTGTAAGGTTCCAAGGCTTCTATGAAGGGCTGACAAAATAACATTGATGGACAAAATTTGTACCTTCTTAATCTTTGCAAGAGAAGATAGAATTGAGGCCCATGAAACACTTGCATCTGTTAACCTTCTATTATTTAAAGAAACCCCAAACAAATTTCCTAGAAAATCTGTTATTGGCAACCTTTAAAGATGACTTCTTTCCTATAGAATTTGTTCATGCAGATGACTTAGCAATATCAACTGAATTGCCATTTGTAGAAGCTTTCTTTACAAATATATTTACCTTACTTTCATCTCTAGCTAACTTTGAAGACACAACTTTATTTTCTTCTTTAGATGGCAACCTTTCACTTTTTGATTTTCTTGATACCTGCACAGTCAAGAAAACATAGAATGAAAGAATTTTCTTTAAAAGGTCATATATTAGTTAACATATCACACAAATTCTAAAGACAAACAGAAAAGATAGAAAGGCAATATAGTAGCTCAACGGTTATTTCATTAGAAATATCAAGTCATCCAGGTTAGCTTCATCTGCAATTTTACTTGTATTGTAACTTAGTCCATTTTATGTATAAAAATATTACAAAACACAATAATAGGCAATCCGCTACTCCACTTAAGAGAAAATGCTCAGTGACATTAAACATACCAATAAAAGCACATCTATTCTTTCTTTCCCTTACTATTGACATTATTTCCCAAACAAAAACCTTATCAAAGGTTATCACATCAATTGAGTTGCAATATATGTACATGATCACATAGTACAAACAAGAGATAAGCAAAAGACTTACAGAAGTACTTCATCCATTCGACTTCAAATCCTACTTGTTAAACTTCAGTCTTGGGCTCTCCCTACCCTTCACATCCATGTTTCCTTCCTAGCTCTTTCTCAAGGCCTTTGATCCCAATTCAAACCCTTGAAGAATATTTTTTGTCAAATTCCCATTGAGCACCATATTTTTAGTTGTGCCTCCCCCAAGATGAGGACTTACCTTGTTATTTAACCCTACTTTAGCAGTCATCCTTCCCAATCTCTCCAACCCCTTGATCTTAGCCTACTGCTTAAACGTTTCAAAAGAAGTTGGTAATGAATAACAACTTGTAGGTGATGAAGGTATGAACCTTAAACCAGAAGACTTTATCTTCCCTCCAGACTCTTTTTTCACATCCAATGTCAATGCTAACATTGACAACTGAGACTTGGATCAAGTCAATCTAGGTGTCTTCTTCTCCAGTTTATTTTCTTTAGAACCAATATTCAATCTTGAAGGTGTGGATTTAGCATCCTTAGCTACAAAATTGCTTAACAATCTTGAAGGTAACTTTATCTTGTTTACTGATTTTGAACCCGAATAAGAATTAGCGTTGTTATTAAGGAATCCTAAAGAATGATTAGTAACTATATCTTTAGGGATTCCAACATAAGGGTGGCGGTCGTGCATCGGCTTAACCCCTCTGAGAACAGGCACAGAGAAGGTAGCTTCAAGCCTCTTGACGTGTATAAATTGACCAAATTGAATCTTATCACTAAGAATTAGATCATCATGCTCATCATGCATAGAAACATATGTGGCACGAGAAGAATCTGATACCTTTAAGTCAAACCCTTAGTTTGGAAAAAGCTCACTACTAGCTAGTGTAGGAACAATGCTCACCACCTGCAATAGAGATGAATGTGCTCCCTTGCAACCTTCGCATTTGTATTCATGTGCTGAAGTAGCTTCAACAGAACTCTTGGGACCAAAGTTGCCATTTTTTTCACAAAATTTTTCCTTATGCATCACTTTTAAAGAAATCCCAAATGCAAAAAATTTCAAGATTCTTTATAATGAATACAAATTCTTGAAATGGTTTACCCATACAGATTCTGGTGGAAAACAAAATTCACCCCAAATACAAATATAAATGATAATATATATTTAAGGTAATACTATATAAGTAGCTTAGAATTAAGAAAGCTAGATAGGTGTTTCTTTTTAAGCACAAATTGACATAAACCAAATGAGAAAGAAGTAAATGCTGACCTATTGCTAAATGGGCCTTGCCTAAAATAGCACAAGAATACAATTTTCAATAACAAGAATCGAAAGCTTCAAGCTTGGAATACTTCTAATAATTAATAAGCAGGAAAAAACGCCTAACTTAAAATTCTAAAAAGAAGACTGCAAATGAAGAGGCCATTGGGTTTATACATATTTCAACAAATTGAAGAAATGAAATAGCATTACAAAATTAAATTGAAAATACTTGGAAAAAACTGATGGGACACTGTAACAAGATCCCAAAGTAAAAGTACAATGAATGTATTTAATGTTCAACAAAATTTAGGTGGATCAAAAGACAACTTTTCTTGTGGAAATCATTATTGCTTGCAAGTTAATGGCAAGATGGATTATAGAAAGAGAGAAAAAGAAAATCACTTGTGAAGTGCCCGCAATTAGGGTGTATGAACATGGGATGGGTGATAAATTGGGCATGAATATTGTTCTTGTAAAAGGAGAAAAAGAGCATATAATTGATGCCAGATGGAGTAAAGAACAACCCACTCCATGATTAATGCAAATATGGAGTTGGTCCTCTCAACACAGTACAACACAAATAAGCCCCATTACTCAATTGTTCTAGTTGTACATGAAGTAAAATGATCTAAGTATTATTTAGGTTAATTTGTTTGAATTGCATTTATATTTAGTTTGATATTTTCATACAAATTTAGTTTGGTTGCTAGTCTTTTTCTTTTTTCATTGTTTTTCCTTTGCTTAAAGCCAAGTGTATTTAGAAAGTAATTTGAGGTAAACTTATATCTATATGTTAATAAAAAATGGATAGGACAAAAATATTTATTGATAAAAAATGGAATGCAATATAAGGAGTACTATTTTGTATCACAGTATTCACATTAGTTAAATTATCTACCACTAAAACTTGCATAGTCTAACAAATTATAGGAGTAAAATTGTGCTGCTTTTTTAAGACAATTTTAAGACTAATATTATGCCAAATTTGAATCAAAATGGGTTAATATGCAATAAAGCCAAAATTTACATGCCAAACATATGAATTGTTAACTGTCAAGTAGCTTGAGGTCCAACTACATAAATCTCGCACATAAAATATATAGTTCAGAATCTAAATTTAACAAATATTCAATGTGTATATAAATTAAAAATATATATATATTAGGTCCACATGCAAGTAGATTTACATTGATCATTTCAATCCCAGATGGCAAATTTTAGAATATTATAATTAGTATTCCTTTTTTACAATAATATTGAATAATCTAACACATTTTTTTGGGTGGTGGGGTTGTGGGGGGGTGGCGTAGAGAGGCAAGGCATGTGATCTACTGATCTCTCTCTGTCTTTCTTTTGTATTGCTTCAAGTGGGGCTCTAGCACATATTTAAATTGTGACTTAAGAACTTTTTGAGGACAGACCACTCGACTATAATGGTAGCAATTCCACCAAATGGATTAAGCATAACCAAATAAATAGGTAGCAGAGAATATAGAGAATTAATGAATATATAAATAAGTTTATATTTAACAAATTGAAATATTAAATCAACTTAAAATGACTAGGTAACTACCTCTTATGTTATTTTGTTGGGCATGTCTACGGTAAGGTATGATTGTATTTACTTCATATGAGGTATTATTAAATCAAATGACGTATGCTTTTTTACAATAGGTTATCATTAATTTTACAACAAGTTGTTGGTTCGCATTTTTAATACATTAAATGCTTGGTAAGTGTTTAAGAATAATAATTAAAAGATATATTTCAAATAAATTTGTTATATTAGATAACATAACTTTATAATTTTGAATTATATATTTTATATATTAAAATAATAAATATATTTAAAATGATAGAGTTAAATATAATTATCTTTACTTATTAACTAAAATAAAAAAAATTAAGGATAAATATAAAATCTAAAACAATCATCCTAACAATATAATTTAATTTTAAATAGGCAATTTAATAATTTTAATCATTTTAATATACTTTGATAATTTTAAATAAATATAATAAATTAAAAAAATAATTATTTTGAATTAATACTGAGAATATATAAAAATATAAATATATTTAAAATAATTTGATTAAATTAATAAAATTAATTTATCTATACTATATAAAAAAGAAAGACCCTTTATACACTTGATGAGGTTGAAAGCTGTGTTTATTGGATTGGGTTAGTATTTGGGCTAATTCGACTTGGTTGGTCGAGTGGTCCAACTGAGAATTAGTTTTGGGTTAAGATCTGCAATCATAAGCAAACGCCAGATTAGCTGAGGTGCTCTTGGCTATAGCACTCCGATATTCAAGTTAGTACTGGTCGAGTAGATAAATTGAGCATTTGTGTGAGTGCGTATAATAAAGAATAGCATATCTTAAGAGTGGCTGGCAATGAGATATTTATAGCCTTCTCCAGGTAGATGATATAATATGTCCAAAATGCCCCTGTCAAGTGTAGAGGATTCTTGTCCTTGCATAGGGAGCTTTAAGTCATCTTTCATCTCTGTACTATTTCAGGTGGCATCACTTCCTACTTTCGGGGACAGAACAGTACACTGGTGGCGTGCCTCCTAACAAGCGTGGTGATAGAGCCGGTACTGGGGAGGCATGCACTATTAATGCGGAGGCATGCTGCTTGTCAGGATATTTAATGTGACAGAGATATGATTCGGCATTGGAACGACCTTGCTTGTAGATAATACAATCAACCATGGAACAGGTTTCAAGGAGTGAGTGGCCTCAAGGAAGATAGCGCTTGAGCTCTCTTGTCGAATAAGGTCGAGACACGCGTTGGCCCACGGTCTAGTCAAAAGGTTCTGGTCGTGCTTATTGTATAGGCGACATAGCAAACGGATGGTCGATCACGATTGACGGCCCAACTGGGTCTCTGAGGTGAGATGGGCCTGGGATTGTGCTCTTGGGCTAGCAGTTGTTGGGTTGGGCCTACTGGACCATTCCATATCAACACTCAAAGTAGCGGTTATGTCATACTACACTAAAAGTTGCTTTACCAACTATACCCTTATTTTTTAATTTGATTTTGAAAGTGAATTTATCACTTATTTAAATATTAAAAATACAAATAATATAGTAAAAATATAATAATAAAATTTATAGAATGTATAGGTAGATATATTTAATAATTTTAAACTTTTGACGTAAAAATAATATGCTAAATATGAGCTTATATTAATGGATAATTACTATTGTATGCTATTGATATGATTATTATTAAAATTATGTTATTGCTAATATACACTGTAAAAAATTGAGCACTTTATTTATTAATATAATTTAGCATTAATAATATGACAAACTAATATATATATATATATATATATATAAGGACAATGTGCTATGACAACTAATTTAAAAAAGAAAAGAAAATAACACATACACGCACAAACCATTCATCTTTCTTTTCCCTACCCCTAAGCCACAAACCGCCGCAGACCCCCATCCCATGACTCCTACCCTGCTAGCCCACCCCCCTCATTTTCACATCCGCTAACATGGCCAGCCCACCCAATCATGGCTAGATCTAGCCGCCTAATTGGTTGGCCATCGGCCATAGTAGTCTAATTTGTGTGGGGCGGAGGAGGGGGTGGGTAAGTTGGGAATAAGCCAATAAAGGATGGGATTTGTATAGATATATGTATTTATTTAATTGAATAATATAGATATGTATATGTAAATATATATTATTTTAAAATATATGTTTGTGGTATTTAATCTTTAACTTTTTTATTTTTTTCAATTTTTTTAGTACTGGTTAAATGAACTTTTCATATTTTGTGAGTTTTTTTTAAATAGATCAAATTTTAGTTTCTTTTATTTCATAAATAGATAATAGTTTTCATCAAGATTTTAATGAAAAATTAGACGAAGGATCAAAAGTGTTTAAAATGTTATACAATTTGGACTACAAATGTTCAATACCATAAGTCTGAGACTAACAATACACATAGTTAAATTGTGGGATCAAAAAGGAAAATTTTCAATTTGGTTTAATTAAATAAGTTTTTAATAATAAAAATTTCATTATTGGTAGTCACTATTTTAGTATAATAAACCATTAACATACAATCAGAATTAACCATTAACCAGTCGTATGGGTGGCAGGTTAAATGTACTTATTATGTTGCCAACTAATCATTACAATGAAAAGTTATGATTTTATACTTTAAATCAAATCACTTACATTAAGTATATTTATACATTTTTCACATGAGATATGTATAATGAAGAGTCCACTGTAGACTACTCCTATTTTGTTATAACTAGAATGCAAAAAGATAAAAGCAGATACTTGCTCTTTAAATTGGTGGTTGAAACATCCAAATATTTTAAAAAATTATTTAAACTGTGATGGATTTATTTGGACACTGCAATATATTTTAATACCTTTTATGTGTAATCAATACACTACTTAACTTTTTGATAAACTAAATAAAAAGAAAAAAGTTTAGACATTTATAGTAAAGTGCTTATGTATTTGATATGGGATAGCCCAATAGGCCCAATCCAACGATTATCGACTCTAGAGTATGCTTTCAGACCCACTTTGCATCTAAAGTCCAACTACGCTTCTAAACCTAATTGGACCGTCAAGCATCGCCTTTTCACTTATGCAATAACCTGGGTTGAGCTGCTTGACCATAACCTCTAAGTCGAGCGAAGTGTTCTGACCTTACCCAATGGGAGGCTTTAGGCCTCATATTCTCTTCAACTATATCTCTAGTCGACCACTTTCTATTGTCGACCCTCGCCGACCAGAGTGCTCACTCTGGCGTCGAATCATATCTCTATTGCATTTAATGCCCAAACAATCAATGTGCCTTTGCATTAATAGCCGATGCCAGCCCAATACTGCCTCTGCCACCACCTCTATCAGGAGACGTGACTCTAGAGTACTATTCTGTCCTAGAAAGTAGAAGGTGGTGCCACCTAAAATACTACAGACAGGGGAGAAGACCTATAACCCCTATGCAAAGACAAAAGCCCTCTACACTTGATAAGAGCATTTTAGATATATCATCCACTTAGAGAAGGCTATAAATACCCTGTTGCTAGCCACTCTCAAGATATGTTATTTTTACTATATGCTCTTACTTTTTTGCTTGATTTCCTTACTCGACAGTACTAACTTGAGCATCAAAGTGCCTTAGTTGGGGGTACCTTTGCTAGTCTGACATTTGCTAGTGGTTGTCGATCTCAACACAAGGAGATTTCACTATTGAATCATTTGACCTCCCTAGTCGAATTAGCCTAAATACTACCTTAATTAAGTAAAACAGCTTTCAACCTCATTATTTTTGGCACCATTTGTGGGAAACTTGAGATTGCAGCTGAAATAATGGTGAACACTAGGCATGCTGCATCTAAAAGGGAGGAAAATAGAAGAACAGTGTCTCCTCCTCCCCTTCAGCCTCAGTAAGGATCATATACCCTGGGCCCTAGCACCCCACTGGAGCAAGTTGTTACCCTGATCATGCCCCATCAATGTAGTTAATTAGTGAGTAAATTTTTGCCTAAATTTCTGCTCAGCTTTCCACTGCGCTAAATCGGCACACCAATGTGCTCGCTTTAGCCGCCAACGTAACCCCTCAACTGCCACTACCAGAAGAGAGATCCCTTAGAGACAATCACAATTATCTAGAGTCTAGGCGCCCACCGACCAGATGAGAAGCAAGCCCCAGATGCCTCTTAGGGAAGAGGGGTCGACATGACCCATAGGAGGAAATTATAAATTCCATTGACCATTATGTTTGACCTAATCGAGCCCAGCAATGTGATAAGATCGAACAATCAAAACTCGACTAATGTGAAGAGATTGATGAATCGGTGAATCATGCAGCTTAGCCTATTCGAGCCCCGCAATGCGATAGGGTCGAGTGTGCAAGGCCCTAATTCATTCACAGCATGACCCAAGTGGATTGAGATGAGTGGGAAGAAGTTTCTCACCAAGTTCAAGAGTTGAATAGACACCTCGATGAGATTTTGAGGAGAAACATGAAAAAGATGCCCAACCTCGATGTACCCCAAAGGTTTTGCCATGAAAAGGGCCACCTTTCATCCAGGAGAATTTCAATGAGTGCACCATTGTTGATGTAAAGGTCCCGATTGGGCTCCCATGGTATGATGGCTCAACTAATCCCAATGAGCACTTGATGCAGTTCGAACACATCATGCAACTGCATAAACATAATGACTACATACATGTGAAGATACTAGTTACCACTTTTCAAAGTATCACGCTTGATTGGTTGGTTAAACTTGAACCAACATTGATATACTACTACGACCAATTATGTGATAAGTTCTTACACCAGTTTGCCAGTCGATTATAGGCGAAACTCCCTCACACCCATCTCCACACCGTGAAGCAAAACGAGGGGGAATCTTTCCATAACTTCTTTACCAGATTCAATGTGGAGGTGCTAAAAATTAACAACCCCAAGATTGAATTCCTAATCGATATTTTTTTCTTGTGATATAAGGAGTGTGCTAATGCTTTGGTGTGAGAACACCCATGGTCTATGGAAGTGCTGCTCAACTTGGTGGAAAGATACATGACCTAGGAGGAGATGAACAGATTGAAATTCAGTAATGCTCAAGTTGAGAAAAAAAAAATAAAGAGAAAGATGACCAGCAGTAAAGGGAGAGTCGTTGTTCTCAAATCAAATGCTTCCATGATTACACTTCATTGAACCACACGAGGAAAGAGGTTATGTTCGCAAGCCAGCATGACAGCCTCCTCAAGAAACCAAGGAAGCTTATTGAGACTGAAGCAATAAAAAAATTAAAGAAATATTACCACTTTCATAAGCAAAAGGGCCATGACATAGAAGATTACTTCAATTTCCATGATGAAATTGAGAGGTTGATTAGACAAGGCCATCTCATACAATATGTTGTTGAAAGCATCAGGATTGAAGGCAGAAAAATTGACCAAACTCCTTGTAGAGAAAGGTTGGTTAGCTTGATGAAGGACAATAAAGGAAAAAAACCTACCCAAGATAACTGCCTACCCATTTGAGGAGTAATTGACATGATTGCAAGAGGTCCTACTGGGGGGACTTAAAATCGGTGAGAAGGCAGATACAGAGAAGGCTAAAGTGGACCAAAGCCTCTCCAATTGAAAAACGTTCTATTTGTTAATCAGTGCAGAGCCTATTGTTTTCACCGACGATGACATTGCCCATCTCGAAGGAAAAAACATTAACCATAAAGATGACTGTCCCATGGTGGTCTCTGTCGAGATCGCCAACTTTGAAGTAAGAAAGGTTTTGGTCGACAATGGCAGCTCTGCTAACATTATTTTTCTCTCAACACTGAAAAGGATAAACTTAAGTTAGCTGAAATTCGAGCCTATGCGTACATATTTGGTCGGATTCAAGGGGTCAAAAATTATACCAGAAGGCTCCATCAATCTCTCTGCATTATTCGAAGAGGCACCCTGTAGGAGAACACTGATAATAAACTATCTGATGGTCGACACTCTATTTGTTTACAATATCATAATTGGTTGATTGATTCTCAATAATTTTTGAGCCATTGTATCAACTTATTATATGAAAATCAAATTCCTGACTTTGGTAGGCTTAGGCGAGCTGTTATGTAATCTTAAAGAAACCTAGCAATGTTACATAATTTCAGTCGAGTCAAGTGAGCAGAAGACTCGACCATAATTGAAGACCTCGGAGATGCCCTTATAGCAAAACTTAAGGAGGGCCAAGCTAATAAGAAGAGAAAGCTAGATAACACCATAGTGGAGCTTGTTGGGAAGTTCAAAGTGATTAAGCTAGAGCCTGGGAACCTCGACAAGACCACCAAGATCGGAACAAAAATGGGCCACCACATGGAGCATCTCATGGTTGATTTTCTGGGGAGGAATATCAACACCTTTGCCTGGAAGGCATCCAACCTCTAGGGAACCGACCCCTGTGTAATCATTCACCGCATCAATGTTGACCCCTCGTATAAACCTGTCAATCAGAAGATGAGAACTTTCAATGCCGAGAGGTTCCAAATCATCAAGGAGGAGGTTAATAAACTCTTAGATGCAAGCTATATTGTAGAAATCTAGTACACATCTTGGCTTTGTAATGTTGTACTTGTCCCCAAGAATGAGGAACAATAACACATGTGTAACAATTTTACTGATTTGAATAACGTTTGCCCTAAAGATCCTTACCCCCTGCCTCGTATAGATTTATTAGTTGATTCTACTGCTGGTTGTGAACTGTTGAATATGATGGATGCCTTCCAAGGGTATTACTAAATATTAATGGCCCCCAAGGACAAGACAAGACCTCTTTTGTAGTCCCCAATGGAGTTTATTGCTTTTGGTCATGCCCTTTGGACTAAAAAATGCTAGACCAACCTATCAGAGACTGGTCAACGTTATATTCAAGAACGAGATTGAAAAGTCCATGGAGGTTTATGTTGATGACATAATTGTCAAAATAGAAAAGGCTAAGGACCACCTACTTGACCTCAACCAAACACTTGCTATATTATGAGCATTCGAAATGAAGTTAAATCCAAACAAGTGTACGTTTGGAGTTTGAGGAGGCAAATTCTTGGATTATATGGTCAGTCAAAGGGGCATTGAGGCTAATCCACAAAACATTCAGCCTGTGTTGGACATTGCTCTACCTTGAATAGTCAAAGATGTACAGCATTTGGTTGGGAGGATTGTAGGCCTTCGTAGATTCATCGTCCGTTTGGCCGACAAAAGCCTACCCTTTTTCAAGATCCTTAAAAATGCCAAGAAGTTGGGTTTCCAATGGAGTGAGCAGTATGGTTGGGCTTTGGTTGAATTAAAGCAGTACTTGTCCTCACCCCTATGCTTGCCGAGCTAGAGCTCAAAGAGGTACTACACATCCATTTGGCTATTTTTGAAGCACCGATCAACTTAATCTTAGTGTCAACCAGGGACAAAAACCATAGACTAGTTTATTATTGTAGCAAGGCGCTCCAAGGGCCATAACATAATTACTTGGAGATTGAGAAGTTTGCTTTAACACTAGTCAATGTGGCCTAAAAGCTTCGATTGTACTTTTCGTTCGATGCAAAAATAGTAATGACAAATCAATTGTTGAAACAAGTGCTCTTAAAGCTAGACACATTAGGGAGGTTAACAAAATGGGCCATTGAGTTGGGAGAGTTTGATATCACTTTTCAACCCAGAATAGTCATCAAAGTACAAGTCTTGGCCGACTTCATTGCCGAGTAGGTCGATTTCCCTAAAAAGAGTTGCAAAACACCTTTTGTTTGGACTTTGTACGTCGATAGATCATCGACCATGTCAGGAGGTGGAGTAGGAGTAGCTCTCCATTCCTCGTCATAGAAGAATATAATTTTGCAATCAAACTTGATTATGTAGTCATCAATAATAAGGCTGAGTACGAGGCCCTCTTCGCTGGAATGAGGATGGCACTCAACGACGTGGTCAAGCACCTAGCAACAATCATAGACTCCTAATTGGTTGTGGAACAAGTCGAAGGGAATTTTGAGGCTAAGGACTCGATAATGAGCTAGCACCTGGCAGAGGTCAGAAGACTATAGTAATTATTCAAAAAGTTCACTCTTAGCCAGGTACCTCGATCAAAGAATGAGCAAGTGGATGCCCTATCTAAATTTGCTAGCTTGACCAGAGGCATAAGAGACAAAATAATAGCTTTTTTTGTTGTAAACAAACCATCAATAAGCACCCTCGAAGAGAATTTTGTGAGGAGAATTGAGGAGACACCTCATTCATAATAAGATCCAATAAAGCTTTACTTGAGTCAAGACACAGTTTCAAAAGACAAAAATGAGGCACATCGCCTTCAAGGACAAGTTTCCAAGTTTGCACTCAACGAATACAGCTAGCTCTATAAAAAGTTGATCTCCAGACTACCTCTGAGGTACCTAGACCCCAATCAGGCTCACGAGGTCTTACAGGATATCTATGCAGGCATGTGCGAGAACCAATTAGGAGGGAGATCTCTTGCCAATAAGATCATTAGATAAGGTTACTTTTGGCCCACTCTATTGAAAAACGTTGTTGATTTTGCTTAGAAGTATCCATTATGTCAAGTCCACTTGAATCTCCCACACTAACTTGCTGCACCCATGGTTAATATTCATATCGCTTGACCATTCGACCTATGAGGGATCGATATTCTGGGATCATTACCAAAGATGATGAGTCAGAGAAAGTTCATAATTATGGTAGTTGAGTATTTCACTAGATAGATTGAGGCTAAGTTGTCCTAAAGATAACTAATGTGGCTATCAAACGTTTCATTTGGAAAAACATTATCTACCATTTTGGTCTCCCTAAAATCCTCATTTCAAAAAATGGGATGCAGTTCTAGAGTAGAAACACCTAAAGTTGGTACGAGGCCATGGGGATCATGTAGTACTTTACTTTAGTAGAGAACCCTCAATCGAATAGCCAGATAGAGGTAATGAACAGAATAATTCTTGATTATTTGAAAGTCAGAATACAGGGGATTGGGTCAAGCTGGGCAAATAACCTTCCTGGGGTGTTATGGGCATACAGGACCACCCCCCGTATAGCCATAGGTCACAGCCCTTATAGTTTAGTTTATGGGTCTGAAGTAGTCATCCTATTTGAACTCATACAACATATAGCTTGAGTGATCCACTTCAACCCAATTAGAAACACTTCCAAAAGAAAACTCGAGTTAGAGACAAGAAGCTTATAACACCATGCAATACTATAGATCAAAGATGGCTAACAACTACAATTAAGGGGTCCAACCGTGCTGTTTTAAGGCCAGAGATCTGGTTTTCAAAAAGGTGGAAGTATCCAATAATATCGATAAACTTGACCTAAAATGAGAGGGACCTTATATTGTCGTCGAGGTATCAAAGCACAACGCCTACCGACTTGCCAACATCAACGGGAACAAGCTTCCTTACTCATGGAATGCCATTAACTTGAAGAAATTCTATGTATAAAAACACTTTTAATAATCCTTGTATTGTTTGATATAAACAAAGTCTTAGCAATACTATTATTATTTACTTGTAATGCTACAGTCGTGAAACCAAGGCTTTTAAGCCCTAAGTTTCAAGTTGACCCAAGAAGTAGCTTCAAGCTACTAAATAGGCTTTCTAGCTCAATATTCACAATTAACCCCATAGTTGATCGATGAAGTAGCCCCCGGCTACCATATCAAAGAGTCAAAAGTTTTACAAACAAAAATAATGGTCAACCTTGTAGTTGACCTAGTCAACGAGCCTTCTAGCACCTATGTTCAATTATAATCTATTTAATGAAGTCGAGCCACATAAATCGAGCAAGAGCTTGTTATAACATTTTTCTATATAGTTGTATTTATCTAAATGATGATCATGGAATTTGACATAAACTTCTTTGCAAAGTTAATAACCACAACCAAACTTAAACTTGTGGGGTTTTAAGTTAAGTAATTCGATTGTTAACCATCTATATTCGACAAGATCATTCGATCAAAGCAAAGTAAAGCAGAAAAAGAATCAACTATATATCAATGAAGAGAACTGTTATATTTCATTGAATGAAGTTGTTGATTACAAACTTGAAATACAAAAAAAAAAAAGATTACAAAAGTGCAACATTGCTCATATTGAATGACCACAGTCTTGGTAGGTAGGAGCTTCAATTGTTGCTTAACCCCGTACGTTTTTTAGCTACATATGTTCCCTCTTTGATAGCGTCATTGAGCTCATTGCTTGATGGAACTTGCACCACTGCCCCTGTCTCGGCACTGCTAATGCAAGGGGGAAAATGGCTTGCGCTAGCTACGAAGGCCCTGCCTCATCGACCAGAAAATTCTTGAAGTGTAACGCATACTTGTTCGTATCGACTATACCAACTCAAATCTCAAAGGCAAAGTTGTTGGCGAACTTGAACTCTTTCACTACGATGGCGAGCTTCCTTAACACCTCCACCTGCCTCCATTGATAAGCTATCATGGCTTCGATCGGAATGTTTCTTGCACGCCCCCTTCGATAGTGGTCTTCTCAGGTGAGGGATAGGGTTGAAGTTGCTCATCTAGGATAGGGCTGATATGATCCTTATCCTCTTCCCTGAAGGTGTAGCCCAAATACTTGAACTGCTTGATGGCTTTTCCATGTGCAATCCTTGCATCATCAAGTGAGAAGACTATGCT
>JACGDI010003206.1:206815-231117 GCA_014898725.1 Jacaranda copaia
TTATCCCATATCAATACTCATATTGTATGTTCTTTTAAAATATTATCAATTGTAATGAATTTTTTATTATATTTTAGAAAATAATGAAAAATTAATTTTGAAGAATTTTAATATGTTGGTTTATGTTTTAGGAAAGGACAATTTTTACTATGGCAGTTTAATTAATATTTTTTTGTTAAATTTTTAGAGTAAAAGAAGAATTAAGTGATTTTTTTTATTATTAAAATAATAATAAAATATAATGATAATATATGTATTTATATATTAAAAAATAGAAAAATTTCAAAAATAATAAAGAATATGAAAGAATATTTTGAGAATTTTTTTTAATATTTTAAACGGAAAATAAGTATATGTTTAATCCAATTTCTCCAAAACATGACCAAACATTCCCCATAATTGTGGGCAGTAATGATGCAACTTAATTCCCTGAACTGGACAGTGATAATCATAACCTACACAGAGCAAAATCCAAAATTTATATTGATCATTAAAAATGTCGCAAATACTGACTAAAGGCTACATTCGCTAGCTTTAGAATATGATTTCAGCTTGCTATAATTATTTATATAGTGAAGCTTTATAATTTATTAGAATGATATTAAATAATGCGACTAATAAGTTGAAGGCCACTAAACATATATATAATTTGATTGAATTCAAGAGGGTGTGTAAGTTGGCAACCTTCTCATAATAAAATAACCCACTAAAAAATTAAAATTTTCTGAAAACCAATTTAAACTCAGTTTAAACATCTGAAAGCCACACAAAAATAAATACCAGGAATTTCGTAATTTAGTTGGCCTAACAAAATCAAACCAACTTAATCTCTTCCGACTGGAAATATCAAAGATTGGAATAATTATCATCTCCAAAGCCAAAGCCATGTTAATGAATTAATCAACAAAGGTCTCTGAATGTTTCCATGACAAATGGGACTATTTAAATTCCATCCAAGATAGTCTTTCAAACAAATTTTCAAAAAGCTCACGCAGAGAATGTCTTTCGACACACTAGAACTTCTTCTGGCGGTAAATTCCAGCTCACAAGTCTTGCACGGTTAAACCTGCAAACAAGGCGAAACAAACACTTCAGTCAATACAGTATTTAAGTAGTTCCGCAGACAACTGAAACAATAAGCCACAAACACATGCTAGGCCACCCACTGTTCCTTCAGAATCGAGAATCTGCTTTCATTGCATAGTGGTAAACGCCAAGAAATTTCAAAAACTCAGCATACATTTAAAGTTGATTTTTAAATTTCAGGCTTCAAGAAAAGGACAGTTCAACAGGTTCATGAAACATTCAAGAAACAATACTAGACAAAACATCACATTATTCAATTTCTTTTCTGATAACAGGTTGAGAATTGGACAACGCTTTTTCTCAAATTAGAAAATCTAAATTGCAGAGCAGAGCAATCAACATCTTGAAGGGATCAACATGAACAGAAAATTATGATTCAAGCATGAATAAAGACTGAGAAAGAATACGAATTAATAAAGCAGGTCTAAGTCAACAGACCTGGTGGAAGGGATTGCTTCAATTTGTCGGCCTTCTCAGGATCGAAGACACAGAGGGTGTACAGGTACTTTGAGCACCTGACCTTGAACTTCACCACATCTTTGCTCCTCTTGATTTTCACAGATCGTGCATCTTTTCTCCTAGCTGTGAGCAGGAAGTCCTTTATCTCATGAATCTGCTTTGGCTGCAAACAATTACAGAACCAAACCAAAGGAGTTAGGAACCACAACCCCTCAGCAAATTAGCAAAATCTTTTCAGTCATAGAAAAATACTTACAGATACTTTTAAATAGATAGAGCAACTTAAGACACAAAACCCACTAGTCTAAATCAGCAGCACACACTTACATAACCCTCAACAAATGACATACTAGTCTAATTTTCTTTGTTGAATGTGAAGAAGACACAAATGAAGCACAATAACATAAAATTTCCATCAATTTTACAGCAACACCATTTTCGATTTGAACAATTCTTTGAAGCATAAATAATGGAAGGGTATGTGTGCCATACAAAAAATTGAGCACACAAATAATATTATCCCATTTGGAAGAAAAATCAAATTTGCATATTGTAAAGATATTGCATCTACACTTCATATCAAATCAGACAGTTAAGATGATAACGTAAAAGTTTATAGAATTTGACTCCGACACTTGATTCCTCTTTTAAGGTAAACGTTGTTAAATCAATCTATCTCCAACCCCTTCAATTTTTCTCGTCTAAATACAGCTTAAATTCACCCTTTTCGCGCTAAAAGCGAACTCTCATCTCAGCAATAAACTCAAATTACACCATCGACTTATTAATGAAGAAAGAAATCAGTTTACCTCACCCCATTCCTCCTATAAAACCTATAAATAAACCTCGTTCCGAGAATTGAAAATGGCAAAACAATGAAACGCCACAAAGACAAACAGCATAGAGCAGAAACTCATGGTGAAAACACAAGAAAATAAATAGATCCTCAGTTCAATTCACACAATATACACAAGAGATGCAAAAGTAACTAGAGAGAGAGAACCATTCTTCCGGGATGGGGTTTGAGAGGTGGATGTTGAAGAAGAGGAGTGCGCAAATTTTCAAACCCTAATCTGGGAAGTCCGACGATTTGTGTTGAGCACTTTTATACATTAACTAACCCAAAACCCTAATGGGCCTGTAGTTTTCTGAAGGCCCATTGTGGATTTGTGTTTTATCTTTGGTCCAGAATCCAGATCTTGTTGTGCTCAGAAGTTGGCACAAACCAAATGAGAAAGAGGTGAACACCTGATCAGCTGACCTATCGCTAAATGGGCCTTGCCCGAAACTGCACAAGAATCGAAAGCTCTAATATTGGAATACCACTAATACTCAACGAGTGGGTCAAAAAGCCTAACCCAAAATTCCAAGAAGAAGACTGCAAAATGAATAGGCCATTGGGTTTTTATGTATTTCAGTAAATTGGGAAATGAAACAGTCATTACAAAATTAAATTAAAAATGTTTGGACATAAGTTATGGAACATCCTAACAAAACCCCAAAGAAAAATTAGAATGCATGTATTTAATGTTCAGCCAAATCCAGATGAATAAATAGGCAACTTTTCTTGTGGAAATCATTGTTGCTTGCAAGTTAGTGGCAAGATGGATTATAGAAAGCGAGGAAAAGAAAATAACTTGTGTAGCGTCCATAGTTGGGGTGTGTGAACGTGGGATGGGTGACAAATTTGGGCTTGAAGATTCGTCCTATAAAAGGGGAAAAAGAGTATATAATTGATGCAGGATGGAGTAAAGAAATGCCCACTCCATGATTGGTGCAGATATGGCGCTGATCCCATCAACACAATACAACAAACATAAGCCCCACTTCTCAATTGTACTAATTGTAAATGAATGAAATAGAATGATCTAAGAATTATTCTAGGTTGATTTGTTTAAATCGTGTTTATATTCTGTTTGATATTTTCATACAAATTTAGTTTGGTTGCTAGTCCCTTTCTTTTTCTTTCTTTCTTTCTTTCTTCTTCTTCTTCTTCTTCTTCTTCTTTTTCTTTTTGGCTGAAAGCCAATTGTATTTAGAAAGGAATTTGGGGTAAACTTGTATATGTATATTAACAAAAAATAGAAAGGACAAAAACATTTGCCGACCAAAAATGAAATGCAATATAAAGAGTACTATTTTGTATCACGGTATTCACAATAATCAAATTATTTACTGCTAAGACTTGCATAGTCTAACAAACTATAGGAATAAAATTGTGCCAAATTTGAATCAAAATGGGTTAGTACACCAAACATATGAACTGTTAGTTGCCAAGTGACTTTTGACTTAACGACATAAATCTCACATCTAAAATAAGTAGTTAAGAATTCAAATGAACATTAATTATGACATTTAAAGCCTCTTTTGTGCTAAAACTATAATTGTGGATGGTAATGGTGCAACTTAATCCCTGAACTGTACAGTGATAATTATAACCATATAGACCAATATTGACACCGATCATTCAAAATATCGCAGACAGTGACTGAGGGCTACATATGTTAGTTTTAGGACATAATTTCACCTTATTATAAATATTTTTATGCTCAAGCTTTATTATATACTAGAATGAAATCAAATAATATTACTAATAAATTCAAGGCTCATCATATTAACAAACATATAGTTTGATTTGATTAAGAGGTTGTGTGGGTAAGTTTGCAATCTTCTCATAATATCTTATAGCAAAAAAACCCACAAAAAATAAATTTTTCTTCAATTTTCTGAAAGCCAATTTAAATTCGGCAATGCCACAAACTAAAACAATAATAGAACACTTGTAGAATATAGTAGCACTGACATGGGATATGATCACAACAGTTACAGCTGTATGATTTCACAGTCAAATTTTTAGTTAGCCTAACAAAATCAGGATGTGCTAAATTTAGTTGGCCTAACAAAATCCTACCAACTTGATCTATTCCAATTGTAAATATCAAAGATTTGAACAATTATCATCTCAAAAACCAAAGCTACATATTAATCACCAAAGGTCTCGAAATATTTCCATGACAAATGGGACTACTTAAATTCCATCCAAAGTAGTGTTTCGAACAAATATTTCAAAAAACTCATGCAAAATGTTTTTCAACACACTAGAACTTCTAATGGCAGCATATTCCAGCTCACAACTCTTGCACGCTTAAACCTGCAGACAATGCGAAACAAACATTTCAGTCACTCAATACAATATTTAAGTAGTTCCTTTGACAATTCACAAACATATGCTAGGCTACACACTGTTCCTTCAGAATTGAAAATCTGCTTTTATTGCATAGTGGTAAACACCAAAAAATTTCAAAAACTCAGCATACATCTAAAGTTGTTTTTCAAATTTCAGGCTTCAAGTAAAGGACAGTTCAACAGGACCATGAAACGTTCAAGAATCGATACCACATAAAACATTATGTTCTTCATATTCTTTTCTGATACCAATTTGAGAATTGGACAATTTCTTTCATAATTTAGAAAATCTAAATTGCTGCAGGGTAATCAACATCTTGAAGGGATCAATGTAAACAGGAAAATAAGATTCAAGCAGGAAGAAAGAGAAAGAACATAAATTAAGTACAGCAGGTTGAAGCCAACAGACCAGGCGGAAGGGACTGCTTCAATTTGTCTGCCTTCTCAGGATCAAAGACACAGAGGGTGTAAAGGTACTTTGAGCACCTAACCTTGAACTTCACCACATCTTTGCTCCTCTTGATTTTCACAGATCGTGCATCTTTTCTCCTAGCTGTAAGCAGGAAGTCCTTTATCTCATGAATCTGCTTCGGCTGCAAACAATAACAGAACCAAACTAAAGGAGTTAGAAACCTAGACCCCTACACAAATTAGCAAAACATTTTTTCAATAGAAAAAAACTTACACAGATACTTTCAAATGGATAGAGTAATCAGGAACTTAAGACCCTAAGCCCACTAGTCTAAATCAGTACAACACACTTACACAACTCTCAAAAAAAGACACACTAATCTTTCGTTGTTGAATGTGAAGAAAGCACAAATGAAGCATTACAACATCAAATTTCCATCAATTTTACAGCACCACCATTTTCGCCTTGAAAAATTCTTTGAAACATAAATAATGGAAGGGTATGTGTGCCACACAAAAAATTGAGCACACAAAAACATTGCCCCATTTGGCAGAAAATCAAAATTTCATATTGTAAAGATATTGCATCCACACTTCATATCAAACAAGCAGTTAAGATAATAACAAAAAAATTTTCATCAGGTTTTGACTTTAACAGGGGAAAAATAAAAAGACTTTCTCCATAAATTGACTCCGACGCTTCATTCCTCTTTTAAGATAAAAGTTCTTAAATCAATCTACATTCATTCCATTCAAATTTTCTCGTCCAGCTTAACATCACCCTTTTCGCATTAAAAGCGAAATCCCACCTCAGCAGTACACTCGAATTACACCATCGATTTTTTAATGAAGAAACAAACCGTTTTACTTCACCCCATTCTAAAACCTACAAATAAACCTCATTCCCAGAATTGAAAATGGCAGAACAAAGAAACGCCACAAAGATAAACAGCATAGAGCAGAAACTCATGATGAAAATACAAGAAAATAAACAGATTCTCAGTTCAATTCACACAACATACGGAAGACATGCAAAAGGAGCTAAAGAGAAAGTACCATTTTTCTGGGATGGGGTTTGAGAGGCGGATGCTGAAGAAGAAGAGTGCGCAAATTTTCAAAACCTAATCTTTAGACTCCGGCGATTTGTGTTGAGCATTTTGTACATTACCAAATCTAAAACCCTAATGGGCCTGTGGTTTTCTGAAGGCCCATTGTAGATTTGTATTTTATCTTTCGTCCACAAGAATTGTTGTGCTCAGAAGTTGGCTTTGATTGGTTCTTCTGATTTATTAAAGATCTTACAGGAGTTCTTTTTCTATAGTAGAAATTAATAACCTGTTTGTTTTATTTCTAAAAATATTTTCAGTTTTCATACATTTCAATAGTTAGAAAATTAATTTTAAAATGATTATTTCTCATCATAATTATATAAATAAGTGAGACCATATCATATGCGTCCATATGTCGCCTCATGCCTGCAAGCCATAAAATGTGTCTTTAAATTTACTAAGTATAACTTGTGACTTAACTATTGCAATTTGCTCAAAAGAATATCAAGGCCAAATTACAAAACGCCCAATGTGATATTTGTAATTAGTTCATGATCTCATGTGAAATAGAAATTGTTAAAAAGACCTTCTGTATTTTTTAAAATTATGCAATGAGCACTCCTCGAAGAATTAGTGTCATTCACGTGCGGATGAGCATAATTTGATATGCATTTTTATGTATAAAAAAGCGACCTTACCCTCATTTATCAACAACTAGATTTTTTTTTAAAGAAATCAACGGTCCAAATTAAATAATATAATATTTTTTAAAAAATAAAAAAAATAGATAATATCTAATATATATGTATAATATATTATTATTCCCATCCCCATCCCCATCCTACCCCCTTTTCTCGACGACCATGGCAACATAAGATGCAGTAGCCATGGCTGCTTATGAACGGCTGCCACGGCAGCCCCTCGACCATCTCGTGCATAGGGGCCGAATTGGAGTCCCACCCCACCAACCACCATGACTGTCATGCTGCCAGTAGCCGACAATCATTGTAGCCATGGTTGCCATGCCTAGTAGCTCGATAGGCCTTTAATGGCTAGTTGACTGTCGAAGCCAAAAAAGAAAAAAAAAGAAAGGAGTTGTTAGATAAATGGCAACTAATGGTCGCCATGACCAGTGGTCAGATCTGGCTAGGCTTGGCTAGATTCGACCACTATGCACTACTGTCATGACAGCCTGTTATGGTTTAGGGAAGAGGAGTAGCGGATGGAGGCGAGGTGGTTGGGTGGGGGGTAGGATAATATATTATTTTTAATTATATATCTAAATTTATATATAAATATATGTATATTATATGTATATAAATATAAATAAAAATATATTATATAGTTTTACAAAATAAGTATTATTTAATTTGAAATGAAGAAAATTTATATATATTTTTTTGGTGAAAAAAATATATGTTTATATTTATAGATGTACATATGTATATATTATGTATAAGTAAAAAATATATATGTTTTTGGGTACAAAAATATATATTTATATTTATAGATGTACATGTATTTTATATGTATAAATAAAAAAATATATTATATTTTTTATAAACATTATATATTATTTAATTTTAAAATAATTAAAGAAATTTTATATATGGATATATATGATATGTATAAATAAATAATGCATAATATCTTTATAGATAAATTTATACATGTACATATATTATATAAGTGTATAAAAACTATATGATATATACTTTTTTAAAATTATTATGCATAAACTTATATATGTATTCATATTATATATATAAGTATAAATAGAAACATATTATATATATATATCCTTTTTTAAATATTAAATATTGTTTAATTTTAAAAGAATTAAAAAAATTATATATATGGATATGCATGATATGTATAAATAAATAATATATAGTATATTTATAGACAAACTTATATATGTATATTATATAAGTGTAAATGAAAACAATATTATATATACTATTTTAATTATTAGACATTATTTAATTTGGAATAAATAAAATAATTAATATATTATATATAAATAAAAAATGCATATATATATTTTATACATAAACTTATACATGTATACATATTATATATTTAAGTATAAATAGAAACATATTATATATCCTTTATAAATATTAAATATTATTGAAGTTGAAATGGACAAAAAATAATTAAAAAATTATATAAATAATAGATAAAATAAAAGTAAATATTATTTGAATTTAAATTTTAGTTAAGGGCAATTTTATCTTTTTATTACTCAATAGACATCAAACCAAAAACAAAAGGCTGTTGGATCAAGTGAGCAACTTTCAATTAAACATAGGGGGTCTTTTTGCCAATTTCTATTATAAGTAAGGAAAATTTCAAAAGTCTTGTTAGTCCATGGGATGATCCTATTATGAACCAACTGCGAATATTACAGGAGAGTGCTATGCAATTTACCTAGAATATCAATGATTAGATACATATTTTTTAACTACAAATTTATAAGGTGTTTATCTTCGTAAATTTTTTAATCATATATGTCACTACTATCAACCTTCATTCACAAGACGTCATTTATATTGCACAAGGACACTGTTTTGGTCAACAACCAAATATTGAGATTTAAAGTTGGTCCCTTTAGGTTCAAGCGATAGCTCCCACACTATTTTGTCCTGTGTTTGGTGACTTCTACATGCATAACATTTTACAGAGAGGGATATAATGAAAAACTAATTTTTTTTCATTGTGATTGTTGACACATTATCGTAGAAAAATATTGTGGGAGTGTCTTGCTTTTACTGAACATCTAAGCCAAATAGCTTCTCAAGTAGCATCAATGGCGGCAATATATTCTGTTTTTGTTGATGAGAGTGATGTTATTTTTTTTTCTTCTTAGATGCCCACGAAATTATTTTGGTTCCTAAGCAAAATACATATCCAAATGTACTTTTGCAATCATCAAGTGAGCCTGCCTAATCACTATCTGTGTATCCAATGAGCATATCTTCTTTTTCTTTAACATACTTGATGCCAAGTTTTCTGATACCCTACATATATCATAGTATTCTTTTTGCTGCTACATAGTGTAACTTGCTTGGATCATGCATAAATGTCGATATCAAGCTAACTAGATGAATAATATCAGGCCTTGCATTTGTCAAGTATATCAATGAGCCAACTAAACTTGTATAAATCATCGCATCAACTTTGGCTGCTTCATCATTCAACTGTAGCTTTTTATTGATTGGAAATGGAGTTGAGATTAGCTTGCCGTTACTCATATGAAATTTCTTCAATAATTCTTCAAGATATTTTTCTTAAGAAATAAATATTTGTCCTTTTGATTGCGAAGGTGAATCCCAAGGAAATATTTCATAAGACACAAATCAGTCATCTCATACTCCTTCATCATGGCCTTCTTAAATTCTTGTACCATGTTTAGATTTATCCCTATATATATCAAATAATCTACATAAAGATAGCCGATAAGAAAGTCTTATGTACCTTCTTTCTTCACGTATAATGTGGCTCACTTAGGCTTCTTTGAAATCCACTCATATGAAAATAGCTGTCAATTTTGTTATTCTACGCTCTTGGTGCTTACTTTAATCTATATAATGCTTTCTTGATTCAGTAAACTTTATCTTCTTTGCCTTCAATAATATAGCCTTCTGGTTGCTTCTGTTTCTAAGTCTCCATTGAGGAATGCTGATTTAACAACCAATTGATAAACTGGTAACTCAAGTTATGTTGCTAGAGCTAAAAGAATACACATTGTCTCCATTCGAGCAACTAGTGCAAAAGTTTCATTAAAGTCAATTCCAGGCTGTTGAGAATATCCTTTTGCAACTAAGCATGCTTTATGCTTGTGGATTGAGTCTTCTTCCTTGTATTTTGTCTTATAAACCCATTTTACTCCAATTTCACTTTTCCTTTGAAAAGATTTACAAATTCCCATGTCCTGTTCTTTTCAGTACTTGCAATTTCTTCGTCCATGGCAGTTTGCCAAATTTCTTCTTTTGTGGCTTTATTATGAGTTTGCAGCTCACATACTATATTACATGATTCATAAATTTCTCTTAAGCTTCACACCTTTCTAATTGGGCTTTTAGATTCTAGATATAATCCACTCGATGATTTTGATGAGCTAGAGCTTGGATTGGTACTTAAGCTGATGCTTTCTCTTGTACTTAGCCGATATTATTGTTTTGAAATAGTAGTTGGGCTAGAAAAATAAATGATCTTTATTTTCATCTTTTCTTCTTCTTCTCAATTTCATGTCTACTTATCATAAAAAAATGACATCATGAGAAATAACGAGTTTATTTGCCTTTAGATCTAATTATGGAATCCCTTGGATTTGTCACTATAACCGATAAAGATTAGCTTTTCTCCTTTATTGTCAAACTTTTCTCTTTACTGTGGAGGAATGTGTGAATAAGCAATACATCCAAAAACTTTGAGATGATCTACTTGAGGCTTTCTTCGATCATGCTTCATATGAAGTCTTGTTTGGAATTTCTTTAGTTGGTGATCAATTTTGAATTGCTACATTAACTACTTCTTCCCAATAACTTTTTGGAAGTCCTTTGCCTGTCATTATTCCTCGTGCCATTTCTACAATCATACCATTTTTCAGCTAAGCAACTCCATTTTGTTGAGGACTGTACTAAACTATTAACTATTAATATATTTCTTTCTCTTTGCAATTATTTAAGAAGGATTTTCCAATAAATTCACCTCTTTAATCTAATGTGAGAGTCTTTATTTTTTTGCAACTTTGATTTTCCACATGTGCTTTGAATTCTAGCAATTTAAGAAATGTATTTGACTTCTGACTTCTAATTTTTGCTTTAAAATATAGACCCACATCATTTTGGTGTAGTCATCAACAAATAAAAGGAAGTACCTGTTGTTGTTCAAAGATGGCATCATGTTGGTCTACATATATCAACATATACTAATCAAAGAGGAGATTTAGCTCTATATGATATCTTTGAAAGTGGTAGATGATGCATTTTGCCAAAGATACATCCTTCACATGTCTTGTCTTGATTTGGAATATTCAAAAAGGTAACTACTATATTTTTCATTTTCAATGAATTCAAGCCTTTGTAGCATAAATGCCCATACCTCATATGCCAAAGGTTATAATCTTCATCTCTTGATCTTTGAAGTACCATTTTCTCATTCAATAACAAATTAAGAGGAAAAACTTTAGTGGAACTCATCTTAATGTTGGCTATTGTGAGATTCTTTTGCTTGTCAAGAATGACACATTGGCTATTATTGAATTTCACTTTGTAATCTGTCTCCAACGGCTAACCAACAGCCAAAACATTTTGTACTAAATTGGGAACATAAAAGATATCCTTGATGATATTAATTTTACCTTTTTTTGGTCGGACCTCAATTGCTCATTTCCCAATAATTTTGCAGGTTTTTCCTTCTCTCAATTTCACTTATGATGAATATGACTTATCAAGCTCCATGAATATTTTCTTATTTCCACACATATGATTGCTACAACTGTTATCCACATGCCAAATATTCTCAAGTTGTTATTGAGAATTTATTTTTCAAGCATAAGTAAAATACTTGATCAATTGCCGTTAAGTTGGCTTTATTTGATTCTCCATCATGTTTATACATGTAATCTTTTTGGAAATGATTTGCATTTATGATTTTTTACATTTGTAGCGGTAGTCTTTGGTGTCATGATCACTTTTTTGTAGATTTGCCAATAAGTATTTGAATTCTGACTAAAATTTCTCTGATTAAAATTACTTCTTTTTACTTGTCATCGACCTCAGAGGTTTTGATATTTTCCATGACTTCTTCTTGTTGAACTTTCTTGCATAAGGTTATTTTTCTTTTCTTCTTGGCCATTTTTCTTATTTCTCTACTCTAAAATGTTGGTTTCTACCTGAAAGGCTTGTTCCAAGCTTTGACTTGAAAATTTGCTCATCGTTTTTTCATGGGCTTCTAGTGATCCCATGAGTTCATCCAAAGATAATTTTGATAAATCTTTGAATTCTTCAATTGTATCTACTACATGCTTGAACTTTGTTGGTAAACTCCGCAGCACATTTTCTATGATCATTTAGTTCTTAATAGTATCACCATATCCTTTGATTTGATTAACTACGATAGAGACTCTAGAAAAGAATTCTTGCTCATTTTCAGTCACTTTCATGGCTAGGTTATCAAAATCTCACCATAAATTTTGCAACTTAATAGAAATAACTTTTTCATATCCTCCAAATTGATTTTTCAAAATTCTTCTTGCATCTTTTGATGTTTTTACATTCACAATATGCGGAAGGATAGATCTACTAAACTCTCTTGCATTTTTGGTTTTGTTCTCCTCATGCTGTTTTTTCTTTGTTACATTTAATGTTGATTCTTCCTATGATGTGTATGTCTCATACCTCTCTTAAACGATATTCTAGAGTTCATGGGATACGAACAATATCCTCATCAAAATACTTCATAGCTTATAATCTTGACCAACAAAGACTGAAACACTTTGTTGGGAATATGTGAAGGCAAGATCATTGCTCTTGAAGCCATTTTTGTATGTAGGAAGGGTTATCTGGCCAAACCTAGCTCTGATACAACAAATCTATTGGGTGTAAATATATAATTTAAGAGAAATTGAAAATTTTGGGGAAAAAATTTGTGTAACAATGCAATATTGCAATATTTTCCAAATTAAAGCTCATGCAATACAGCTTTGGAATAATTATGAACATATAATGTTTTCTCTCTTTTTTGATGTTTTTCTACCTCTAACTATTACATACAACTTTCAGGCGTGCATTCGTGCATATCTCTCTCTAATTCTTACATTAGTAAAAAAAAATTTACATGCCTTTAAATATACACACAACTATGGTGGCTAAGATTACAATTTCCACATGAGGTGACATGGCAAGTTGATGGCCTCAATCAATTCTCAAATTCTTAGCATAAGACAATCCACAATTCACCTTGCAAACCAAATATTTCCAACTGCCATTCAAGTTTCTAGATACTTCATTTTCTTTTTTTTTTTTAAGAATTACAAATTAGTTTTGGAACATGAGCAAATTGCTAATCTGCTAGTGGTTTTGGAATGGATAAAGGAAAGATGCAATCTAAAGCCCACTTTTGGTTGGAGTGATTGAAAAGTTGGAGTAATTTGAGAAATGAATATTAAATTTTCTAAATTAAAACTCCTCACTACCTTTTAATTTGAGTTAAGATCGTAATTTTTGAATATTCAAATTTATCATTAGATTAATTTATTTATAACATGATAGCCATCTAAATGTCCATTGGGTATAATTAGAAAGAAAGTGCATTGGAGAGGAGCCAAATCTAACAAAGCATACTCAAATGCAACAAGAGTAACATAGCTAAACATAAACTAAAAAATATGATACAACATTAATTGGAAAGCCAGGAATAGCTACTCATATAAATTATGGTAATGGGGATTATTACTGATGTTGTTGCACTAGCTCAATTCCATGTGAGTCTTAATGCCAATACTAAGCCCAACTCTAACTAGTTTGACCCTGGCTTAAGAATGGAATTTGTGTAGGAAATGGATAGCACCTTATTCACTCAGGCTTTGATACACATGAGCCACATGGCAAATAAATACAAAGAAAAATCAAATTAGCTAGAAATCATGTACCTTATCTGTAACACCCTTAGAATTTTCTTGATTATATTTATAGTTTTGTCATTATTTGAAACTTTCATGAATTTTATATTATTAATTATTTTGAAAAGTTTTGTGGTGAAAATTATAATTTTTATAGACTTGATTGCATAATTTTTGGAAGATTTAGGGCTTGCATGGGAAACCCTAAGTTAACTAAGGTTCAATCATAATTTTTCCTAAGCCTTGGACTTGATTGCATAACTTAATTTTTTTAGGGACCAAATTGCAAAAATAAAAAATGAATTTCATAAAATAGGTTACAGCTTCTTCCTTCCCCAATTTTTCTTCTTTTTTTTTCTCCACCTTTTCTCCTTTTTTTTCCTCTCAACCTGCAACCAACCACCAATACTGACGAGCCACTTCAACAGCAATCTTCACCAACCAAATCGATCAACCTTTTCTCTTTCACACTAGCTTCATGATGACCCAACCATGCAGGGCTGATGGCTATTGGAGAGGCGCAACGGAGAAGACCAAGAAGGCGAATTCATGGCGGCCAACTGGGTTTTGAATTTTTTGGTGTTAAATAACGACTATGAGGGGTATATTAGGTAGTACTCGATGAGGAAACTGTCATAAAAGGGCAAAAATCAGCAGCAAAGATAGGTGGTCTTGGAAACTTTGAGGTGGCATTTGACCACTTTTCCAACAGAGAAATAGAAAACTAAAGGTACTATAGAAAAGCTCTTGACGAGAGGCATCTAGTGGTGGTGGCGTTGAAATTTTTTGGTGGTGGTAGAGAGTCAATATCTTCTCCTTGATGCAACAATCACTCTGGTGTTATTGATTTGTAGTTTTGGAATTCTGATGGCAAATTTAGATTTTTATTTAGTTGTATCATGTTATAGATAAACATGTTATACATGTTGTACCTTGCTTATCTACCCTTGTACCTTGCCTAGAATCAAATTTTAGGGAAGAGATGAGATGTTATATGTTTATTCATATGTTGATTGAACCCCATGCAAGGAATAAGGAGTTCAGAAATATGAATTTTGGAACCAAATTCATGAATAATGCCAAGATTTGGACTTGAATATGGTGTTAAGGATTGTATTATGAGTTTGAATAGTATATGATTTGGAATGAACCATAGTTGTGGTTAGAACTATGTTATGACCATGATCTTGTATGTAAGATGAGGTCAATCTTGGAATTGTGCAATTAGTGAGATATTAGGTTAAAATGATGAAATGGTATAAAAGTGGGCTAGTATTTTCTGATATATGAAATAAATGTGGAAATTGAAATGTATTTGGGTAACATTAATGTTATTAGCTATTTTTTCAAGATGATAGAGTTGTTAAGCTTTAAATTAGTGTGTTAATGGGTTAATTGGTAATCTTGAATTATAATAAAGATGATGATGATGTATTAAAAGGTCGAATGAGGGTTTTGACTATAATTATGCTATCTTGGTTAGGTGGAACCTAAGGATCAGTGATTATGACTTTTGACTGCATTTTTCTAAGCAAACGAAGGTGAGGTTCTCCCACTTATTGGTTGTTTAAACTTGCTCATTGCTTGTTAGAAACCTCTGTGAGGGTATGCCATTTGGCCTTATTATATCTAATGTTCTTGTGGCAAAACCCCTGTGAGGGTTAATGTGCTTGACTATACCTACTTATAACTTGATTGATTATTCTTGCTTGTTTACTTGAGATTCATACTTGAATTGTGCACTTGATCGTATTCGATTTGTTTGATTGTATACCCATGTGTGGGTTAGTACTTGGACCGCTTTGTTGAGTTGTTTTTGATTGTTCTGACGCCCAAAACTCCTATCTATCCTGGTTGGTACTTGATATGTCTAGTTCTTGGTATTGTTCTGTTATCAATTACCTTGTCGGTATATTCAATTACTTAATTTGTACTTGATGTACTTGTCATACTTGTTGTATTTTCTTGGAAATAGTACTTGGGGTCAAGTACTAATCCTACACAAAATGCTAGGATACATAAGACATGCCTTGCAGTCTACTTGGGTGTCCATAATACGTTAGGGAGTTTTCCCTGGGTATTAGCAGTGTACTAGGGATTTTCCCCTAGGCATCACAGCACGCCATATGGTCCGTATGGGCACACCAATTATATGTCAAGTTGTTACACTTGGAAATACTTGTTTGAATGGTATAAGGTGAATATATGCATGTCTTACTTATTTTATTAGAATGCATATACTGTCAGGGACTGCTCATTGTACTCATTATTGCTTGTTTGTTAATGCTTTTGGAGAAATAAAGCATAAGAGTTTCTTATTGCTATTATTGTATTTGTTTGAATCGTAACTGCAATTGTATTGCTTGTTGATTTTAAATCTATTAAGATGTTCTCTTTCCTTGATAGATTCCTGTTACTGCTTAACTATATATCCCTTACTAAGTCCATTGGACTTACTCCTATTTTCTTTAAATTTTGCAGACAGGCTTGATTAGGAATGAAAGTTCAAATCAAGCATAAAGAGATGTTCCCTTTTGTAATAGATAGATATGGTTATGTACTTATGGGCCTTAAGAATGTTGCATGTAATCCTTAGAGATGTTGTGATGTGTTAGAGATGCTAAGGATACTTTAGATTATACATATGTGCTTGTCACTTTTTAGAATAGACCATGGGTATGAATGGTATTGTTAGTGGTATCAATTAAGATGTGAATTCCGCTGCTTATCTTGTAATGATGCTTGAAAGAATTTTTTTTTAGGTCTATTATTATGTTACAGGTTTACATGTAAGATTGAATTGTTTTGATATCTTAACTTAGGGTAATCTTAAGTGGGGTGTCACACGAGTTCAAAATGTAAACTCCTACAAGAAAATTACTAAGGTTATTGAACCTTAACTCCATTCCACATGTGCCCAACTAACAACAATCTAATTATAACCTTTGTTTTATTGTTAGCTAGGACTACTTATAATTTGGTCATGAACAATGCTAGGATTTTGCTTTTCCATTTCAGGAATATAAAGTCAAATTCATATTAATCTTTTTTCTCTTTTGAACTTTAGCAGTGTGTAGTGTGTAGTTTGTAATTATATTCATTCCATCTGGTCATCCAAACAAAACCAAGTTCTCTTGCTATGCCTATATATCTCAATTAACAAGAAATTTAAGGCCACTTCTAAACAAACATTTAAGTCTTATTTTCTTCTTAAAAAATGAGGAGTTTGTAGAATGTAAGTCATAAATTGAATTGTGCTAGCTAGTTTGGCCATACGTTTGGTTCCATGTTTCTTATAACTTGGGTGTGCTTTACTATTTTCTTATGAGTCTATTCATCTTACATACTCTTCTCTATTGGCCAGCCAAAAAAATCCATTTTCTTGAATTTTTATGTGTGATTGCTAGATGTTTCTTTCTCAATGCCTCTTTATCGCTATAAAGTTGAAGAAGTAACTATGGAGGACTTTATTGAACCTTCTCAAATTATCTAGGTTGGGTTTAAAATTTGTCTATATTTTGGTATTTTTATATCTTAAATTAGTAAAGTTGAGGTCTAAAGTGAGCTATTTAACATCTTGTGGGATAATGATTGCTTGGTAATTTCTAGCTTTTGTTTCCTAGTGTTGATGTCAGCTTAATAAAAAATAGCTTGTCCAAGAAAAAAAAAACTTGAATAAGGAATAAAATTAATTAATTTTTTAAAACTATTTCGGCCCAATAGCAATTTCCTAATAATAATCAACAAACTCTGAACATTTACCAACAAAAAGACTGTCTCCTTTACTTCTTACAACATTCATTCAAAGATAATGTTACATTAAATAATGGTATGCATATCAGCATTCCTTATGATGACATTAAAGGATACTATCAACCTTTGCCCATGGTCTCCTTCCTCACCCATTTCTGCATTATATGCTAGCTCATCTCTGGGCATCATTAAGTAAATCTATCTATTTTTACATTTGTGCCATGGTATAAAAGTCTCATCATAGTTGTATCTTAAATTTGTTTCTCTTCTTATCCTCATTTTTGCTACTATAAGTAGTTTTATAGAAGGTATTATATATTCAAGGGGCCTAAAAAGTGGTTTAGGAGGTATAGCTGTGTTTTTAGGATGGGGGTTAGGCTTGTAGGGTATTTTGTGGGTCGTATATGGTTTGTGTAATGAGTTGGCTCTTTTGCAATTAACATCAATGGTGGTTTCTTGTGTTTTGGTAATGGCGAATGCTTTGTTGAAGTCCTCAGGTTTCAAGGTGATAACAACCCCCTTAATGTCTTTACTCGATCTAATGATAGAACTTCTTGTGAAATATTCTTCTAGGAATTCTTTGTGAAAGACAAACATATATGACTTTAGCTTTTTAAATTTTTCCAAATAATTTGATGTTGTTCCTGTTTGCTGCAACTTGTTGAATTTCCCTACAATCATTTGTGGTGCTGAATGATGAAATCTTGTCAATAATACTACCAAGAATTGTAACTAGGTTTGCTAGTCCTTTCTCTTTGTATAACTTTGATACCATAACTTTACTTTTCTTTCTAAATGAATTGGACCTAATAACACCTTTTGCTCCCTAGGAATGGTGAATACAACCTGGAAATACCTTTGACATTCCCAATTCAAGATTTAGGAGCCTCACCATCAAAGTTAGAAAACTCCACCCTTGAAAATACATGGTGGCTGTTTGACTCTTCATTACTAACTTGTTTAGAATGCTTTAAATTATTTTGATGGTGATGTGAAGGGAAACATTTGTTCATGGGTACATAGAATCCCTTCCCTAATGTTGATTTACTTTTATTGTAGTGCTGCATTTGTTCAATAATACTCTGCAACTATTGTTGTATAAGTTTTCGGGCATTCTCAATTAAGACTAAAAATTTTTTCAATCTACCTTGTATGCTCATTATTCCTTCCAATTGTTATTGAAAGTGTTGTTCCCCTACTACCCTCAACACCCTCTCTTCAATTAACAAAATTTCATTTTTATTTAAGTTCTCCTACACTTCTTTGTAGCGAGTGTTCTTTGCCATTTCTAATGTTGTAGCCATCCAAGGATTGAACGGCTTTGATACCAAATGTAATGACTAATTCAAGAATTTAGATTGGGAGATGGGAAATTCTAGGAAGAAGAGACATAATAGTAAAAATGGGAGATGTGAATGAATGGACATAACAATTTTCATAATTGCCTTTTGAAAGATTAGAAAAGTGCATGTGTGATGCACATGACTTGTTAATTTTTTTTATATGTTTACTTGTTTTAGAAGTTATTTTCTATTTATATTTGATTTAGAGACTTATCAAATAGAAAAATGAAAAATAAATTGTCATTTGAAACTGTAAAAGATGTTGGGCCTCTAACATAATTTAAGAACGATCCAAAGTAATATATTTCTTCTATGGGATTTGCACTGTGTATACACGTATCATATTTTTTCCTTCTTTCATTCTAACATCTACTTTGTTTGTCTTAAACAAGGTATTCTAAAATTTCTTAGAGATATTTTCTTGCATCTTCACTTTTAGCACATACAGAAATATTTCGTGAGCATTGTTTTGGAGGTGTGGTCCTATATGAGAATGATATATAAATTTATTTGTATAGATACAATCCCTCCCCTAATATTGATTCACTTTTATTGTAGTGTTGCATTTGTTCAACAACACTTTGTAGTTGTTGTTGTATAAGCTTCTAGCACTACAAAAAAAATTGCATTTAGTGACATTAAAAAGTGCCACCTAAATAGTATCATAGTGGCAATATAAATTTAATTGCATTTTTTAAAAATGCCACTCATAACAATATAGTTAAAGGTATAAATATCATTCATTTACCTCCACTGTGACATTAATGAAATGCAACAGAAGATGTATTAGATGATATATTAAAATGTCACCAAAAATACATTAAATGACATGTCAAAATGCCACTAAAGATACTTTTAAATGACTTAATAATGTACCACCAAAAATGCATGTAGTGACATGTTAAACCCCCACCAAAGAATTTTGCAATATGTGTTGTATGCTCATTATTCCTTCCCATTGTTCTTGAAAGTGTTATTCTCCCTACTGTCCTCAATACCCTCTCTTCAATTAACAAAATTTCATGTTTGTTCAAGTTCTGTTGCACTTCCTTGTAGCAAGTGTTTTATGCCATTTCTAATGCTATAGTTACCCAAGGATCGAATAGCTTTGATACTAATGTAATGGCTAATTTAGGAATTTAGATTGGAAGATGAGAAATTTTAGATATAAACTTAGTAGTTCTGTATAGATAAGTCTAGTATAGTAATCTAAGCTTGTACTTTTGTACTCAAACTTTAAAATTATCAACATATGAGCACGCATATTGTAATACACCAGAATTTTATTTCATATTTAATCGATTACTATACCTTATTTTATAATATATATTATTTCAATTAAAATTGTAGCAAGGCATGAACTATATTTATAAAAAAAATATATTTATATATAATATATACATAATATTAAATTATCTCTTGATCAAATAGTGATAATTAATATTTTAGAGATATATATATATATATATATATCATAGATACTCTATATTTTAGGGAGTATAGGATATAATTCTACTTGAATTAATATTATATTAATATAAGGAGTTGAAATATTAAATTTTAGGAATTAATAATAGATACACTAGAATTATAGTGGAATTATCCTAGTCCTAGAAGAAAATTGATTAGAGTCCTATTTGCATTAAATCACTTTTTCCACATATAGTCCCTATAATCTAAAAACACTAGTTTTACTTTTCAAAAAAAAAAAGGAAAAGAAAAGAAAACTACTTAACAAGAAAAGGAGAAAGAAAGGAAGGAGATATAGACAGCTGCAACACCATCAAAAGAGGATTAGTATTTTTTTTGGCTGATTGAAGAAATTATTGGTGAGGATTTTAATTGGTTGATGATAAATCAGTTTGATTTTGTTTCATGAATATAGAAACAGACCCAACAAAGAAGTAAAGGAGAAGGACGTAAGTAGAGAAAGAAAGAAGGAAAGAGGGGCGGACTAGGTTTTGGGTAAGGGAATTTTTTTTTTGTCTTCTCATGTTTGTGTGTATAGTGTATATATATTACATATCAACACATAAATCCCATGACTTAGAGGGAGTAGGTGTGACTATATAGATATAACCATGTATCGTTTTCGTTTCCTTTTGTCTTGTCTACATCATAACAGTACACACATGTCATACTCAATTAAAGATGAAAGAGAGAACTTTCTTGTCACATGTGTGATAGAATATATACATATATTTGGATTTGACTGTATATATATACACAATTATACCCATATAAACTCATAAAATTAGACACTATTGGGGTTTGGATTAGTTTTATTATAATGGGAATTTTAGTAAATTGAATAGACTAATTATTTAATTCTTGTATCCATCTAAGAGATTGATAAAATAAATACATATCCAAAATATATAATTATAGTCACCAAATATAGTATTATATTATTTTCAACAGTGTTATTCTACAATATCCTTATAATCTTATCAATCCTATCAATATATCCAAATGTGCCCAAGAAGAATTTGTCATACCCATTTAATATACACATCATGATAGGAAAGCAAATACACACATTCACTTATATATAGCTTGGACTCCAATGTATATATATGCACACATATATATGTTTTGAGGTATGTATCATTGAAAATTTTACTATTTATTAGTACTTGTGATATAAAAAAAGGGTACAGTATGGATTTTTAATAGTTAAATTGATTTTAATGGTTGAAAGCTATTCTTTAATTTTTTGTAAAACTATTCTTAATTTTGTTGTTATATCTTTTTTTCTTTTAATGAAATTTAAAAAAGAGTCAAGGCAAGTTCTGGTTACTGTGTTGTTTTTCTTAATTTATTGAAATCAAATTTCTTTACTTTTTTTTCTTTTGTTGATAGGAATTTTAAGATTTATTTGCTATTGAATTCTAGAATTTATTTAGTTTAATTTTCTTACTTATAATTTTGGAATTTTGAATGAACTTTAAATGAAAAAAAAATATATAATAAATTATTTTAGTACCAATTAAGATTGTTGACTTTAAGGTACTAAAGGCTTATGACACCTGTAAGGCTAGTTCTAAGGAAATTATGCCTTGTTAGTCATTTAAATTAGTGATTGATGTGTTTATTAAATGAATTAGGTAACTCAACAATTGACTTAATTGATTCTGCGATAGGTGATTGACTTCCAAGCTCGATCTTGAAGGTGAGTGTCTAAACATATATATATAGCATTTGATATTATGTTTCGAAACACATAAGGACATACGCTGTAATGTAATCCATCTATAACTTGTTTTCAGCAACACTTCACTATAATTATATTCCATTGCACATATGAATTTCTTTATTTTATTTTGTGATTCGAGAAAATTAATTTCTTTCAAAACCTTTGATATATTTTAGCATTTTTTTAGACTAGCAGTTAAATACAATGATCAAAACTAATGACTAGATTTATTGTTACTACTACTGTTATTATTAGTTGGATCTAACTTAGTTTGGGTATGCAAAGGACTTCACCAGATGGCGATGGGCTTGCCCGTTGAACCCCAAGCCCCCATGGCCAAATCCCCCAAGTACACAATAGAAGCCATTTGTGGCTGAGGTGAGTTGTAGGATTTTTTGAGGACTTAGGCTCGGGTATTATTTTGGGAAGGTCGCATCTTGCCTGAAGCAATAAGGAACTCTTACAATGGGAGTCATAAGGTTAATTGGTTGCAGCAAATATTGTCTAATCATTGCATTTAAATGTTAGTCAATGAAAACATTTACTGAATTCTTATTTCATTACTGCTTGATCGTTTATTACTTTCCACTTATATTCTTCTCAATGTTTTCACTTAACTAATCATATTAAATTCATGAACTCACATTGCACATACTTGGCATTCACTGAGTCCTTTACTCACACACGATATTTTCTTTAATTTTCTTCTAGCAAACTTAGACCTTAGCCTAATGAGGGAGTGGATCCTACTTATAATGAGAATTAAGAACTGAAGTGTTATTTTGGGACATTTGCAATAGTCTTAGTATTTGATGACATTAGCTTGTTAGTTTCTTAATGGATTTTAGTTGAGGTTAGAGTGTTGTTAGTTGAGTTATCATGTTATAAGATTTACTTAATTTATTTTGAATACTTGATGTTCTTTTTTTTAAATTTATGATTTTGGGTTAGATGACATCTATTATTTGGGATTGAGTTTCACGCCTCGAAACTAGCTTGTATGGTTTGGTTTTGGGGTGTGACAGAGTGGTATCAAAGCCTAGGTGTTAATAGAGCTGTCAATGGATTGATTTTAATTCGAATCTAATTTGAATTCAATTTAAATTTTAGGATTTTTATTCAATTAAAATATATGATGAATCAAATTTGATTATAAATATCCACAATTCGAAATAAGTGGATTGGATATAGAATTAAGCAATCTAATCCATTAAAGATTCGAATATGAACTTTAATAATTTTTTATTAAATTAATGCTCATATATATAATATTAATAAAAATTTTAAAATAAAATTTATATAATATTTTGACTTAATATCTATATTATGCTATTAATATTGAGTTTTTAGCCTTAGAACTAAGAGAAATACTGATAAAATATCAAATATAATAATATATAATTATTCATTTATGCATTAATGTAATGTGAAATATGAGTTTAGTATTCAAAAATTTACACTATGTTCTTTCATGTTTTCAGGCATTTTATAGAAAAAATTATGAGGGAATGGGATTTTGGAAAAAAAATTGGAGAATGTACCGAGTGTTTCCTTTTGTTTTGAAGAAATATGAAAAATAATTTGAGAATAAATTGTTTGTTTTTTTATATTTTGGGAGGAGACAAACTTTACTGTAAATGTCAAATCAGTTATTTTTTTGTTAGGTTTGAAGGTGAAAATGATTTTTTTTTATGTATTATATATATGTATATGTATAGTTGGATGATGTGTGAGTATGTATATATATTTATAATGATTGAAATATGAGTTTAGTTAATTTAATTGATTGTTTATTTTGAAATTTATATTTTTATAAATTTAACATTAGTAAATGATGTATTATTTGGAATAAAATATATATTAATAAATATTAATTATTCATGAAATCATAATTATATCTTAATTATAAAAAAATTAGCTTATATTATAATTGTTAATATCGACTTATAAAAAATTTAATTATTGTACATTAATTTTAAACTAATTGTTGTTTATTAATTAAAATATAATTATTTAACTATTTATTACTTACAATTTATGTATAAATAAAACTTAGTTATTTATTTTACTAAAATAACTTTTTAATAATTTATATTATATGAAATTACATCATCTTAAATTATACATTTTAATAACAATTCATTAAATTAAAAAAATAAATAATATTATATTATATAAAATTACATCAT
>JACGDI010003206.1:231217-267038 GCA_014898725.1 Jacaranda copaia
TGTATGAGTGAAATGAGCGAATGATAAATGAATGAGTGATGTGATAGGTAGAGTGAGAAAATGAGAAAGTAGGTGTGATTTTTAGAATGTACGGTTTATTAGGTGAATTGGAGGGATTTTTTGGAGATAAAATTTGAGTATTTTGGGAAAAAAATTAGAGAATGTACTTTCATTTTGAAATTTTTCTATGCGTTGAAATTGTTTTTGGGAAAATATAGAAGAACATAGAGTTAACTTTTAGACTAATATATAGTAAAAAGTTGTTAAAAAATTGAATTATGACATAAAATTACTTTACAAATATTATATTTTTATACAATTCAAAAGGAAAAAGAACAAAAATATTAAAATAGGTTGGATCTTTGTTTTGTTGAATTTTGGATATTCATTAGATACATATATAATACTGATTAACAAAGATCCTATAAGATATCAGATCGAATTCAGGTATGAATTTTGATAATTAAATTCGAATTCAGATATGATTGATCCAATTCAAATTTGACCCATTGACATTCTAGGTTTTAACTTAGGCTATGTCGAAATAAGATCTTTGGACTGTGGAATATGGACATAGATCTCTTGGGAATTGATCTAAGTATTTAGGTTTGATTACTGAAGTGATTGATTAAATGTCATCTGATATTGAGGATTATGATGCATTTTATTAGGTTAACTTGTTGATACGATTGAACTATTTTGATACTTGAAGATAGGATCCATGACATAATAGGATGTTAGGACTGAAAATGTTCTAGAATTTATTAGTCTTCTTTCCTTAAGAATTGTGAATCCTTGGCTACCTTCATTCAAGACCGCTTAGAGTACTTTGATATTTTCTTTTATTGATCTAGGATTAGTTTTGTAAGATGGTGAGTCAAAGCCCACGTAAGTATGTTCATCATTTAAATGCTTCACCTCGCATGATCAATGTTAGAGGAAGTGAATGACACAACCCTAGCTACAAGTGACCTATTTTCTAGAAGTTTAATATGCTTTTAAGGGATTACCCAAACCTAATCGTACATTGACTTGGGGATGGTACGAATCACCATGAAAGATATAATCTTCAATATAGGAAGAGATGTGAAGAGTTAGAACAATAGTTAAAAGTCTATCGATAATAGTTAAATCATCAAAATAGTAAGTTGAGCAATTTTGTCAAGAACAAAATATGTTTAAGATAGCTATGAGTGGCCTTAGGGAAAACCAATATTTGTCAGTTTATTTTATCGATGAGTTGGAGGAAGAAGATAAAAAAAAAAAAACAGGTTGCGAAAGAGCCCAATCAAGAGAATGAAGAGGGCCTTGTGGAAAACTTTGAAGAAATGGGCTCGAATGAAGATATTGAAGAGATAGAACCAATATGAGGACAATGACAAGAACTTGAATAGGAGAATTATCATCTAGAATTAGATAATTTTTATTTTGAAATTTTTATTTATGTTATTTTAGTAAATTAGGTTTTCTACTTAGTAGTTGCTTTGGCTTTAAATTTCTATTTGGTAACAGTAAGTTGATGTGAGCCTGGGAAGCTAATAATTGACTAATTGGGGAATGGAAGTGAATCGGATTGACTTTGATTTCAAGTCATTGAGAATGAGCAAGATAGGATATCTAGCCATTTAGGGATGGCCCTAATATCTACGGTAGAATATAGGATGATACTGGCAGAACTTTGTTACTTAGGGTACAATTGCAAGAGCTACTCAAAAGTGGGTATATTTGATCATTTATTTGCTTGCGGAACTCGAATGCTTTTCTTTTTATAAAGAAGAAGGATGGGAATTTGCGGATGTGTCTAGACTACTAAGGCCTGAATAATGTTATGACTAAGAAACAATACTATTGCCAAAATAGACAAACTTTTGATCAATTACAAATATCTCAGGTCTATTTCAAAATGGATATTAGACAAGGGTACGACCAACTAAAGATTAGAGAGAAGAATATGCCTAAAACAAGACTAAACACTTAATATGATCATTATGAGTTCATGGAATACCATTTGGGTGGACTAATACACCTACAAAATTTATGGATTTAGTGCACCATGTGTTTAGGCCACACCTAGACCAAATTGTGGTTGTTTTTGTTGATGACATTATGGTCTATTCAAAGAGTGATAAGGAAAACAAAGAGCACTTGAGGATAGTATTACAAATATTTTGAGGACACAAACTTGATGATAAGTTCAATATGTACGAGTTTTGGCTTGATAAGGTAGTCTTTTTGCGTCATATCATTTCTAAAGATGAGATCATGATTGATCCATCAAAAATTGAAGAAATACTACAATGGAAAAGACCAAAAATAGTGACTGAGATGAAAGTTTCTTACAGTTGATAGGTTACCATAGGAGGTTTGTGCAATTTCTCAAAAATAGCAACTCGATTGTTCGAACTGACACAGAAGGAGTTGTCATTTATGAGCACTAAGAAATATGAGGTTAGTTTTCAAGAGCTTAAGAAAAGATTCACATCAATACTAATATTAGCACTGCAAGATGGTACTAAGAATTTTTTGGTATACACTAATGCATCTAAAAAAAGCTTAGGATATATGTTGACACAAAATGGTAAGGTAATAGCTTATACCTTAAGAAAATTAAAACTATAGCAGCAAAACTATCCAACTCATGATTTACAATGAAGTAGATGATAGAAGAAGATTTTTGGAATTCAATATTGGGGATATGGTACCTTTGAAGTTGTCATTCACGACAGAGTTTGCAAGGATTGGTAAAGAAAGAAAGTTGAGCCCTTGGTGTATAGACTTTTGAAATAGTGGAGAAAATTGAAGCAGGAGCATATTGAATTCTTCTACAATCAAATCTTATAAGGATGCATAATGTATTTCACATATCACAATTAAAGAAATATGGCCTAGATCCCTCATATATTATTAAGTACGAGGATTTGACATACAAAGAGAAACCAATCTAAATTCTAAATCGAAAAATATAAAAACCACGCACTAGAGTAATCTCACTAGTAAATATTCTCCAAGGAACCATAAATAGATGAGACATCTTGGGAAAGCTAGGACGAAATGGAAAAGTATCTTCGAAAACTCTTCCCCAAATTAGGTTAGAATTTGGGGGGCAAATTCCTTTAAGGAGAGTGGGATGTAATACCCCATAATTTTATTTTGTATTTAATTGATTCATATATCTTATTTTATTTTATTTATTATTTCAATTAAAATTGTAGTAAGGCATGAACTATATTTTTGAAAAAATATATTTATATAATATATGGATAATATTAAACTTTCTCTCGATCAAATAGTGATAATTAATATTTTAGGTGTATATATTTATTTTGTAGATACTCTATATTTTGGGAAGTACATGTTATAATTCTACTTGAATTAACATTATATTAATACAAGGAGTAGAATTATTGAATTTTAGGAATTAATAATAGAGATACTAGAATTATAGTGGGATTATCCTAATCCTATAAGGAAATTGATTAGAGTCCTATTTGAATTAAACCATTTCTTCCACACATATATAGTCCCCATAATATTAAAACTCTAATCTTACTATTCAAAAAAAGAGAAGGGGTGGGGAAGAAAAGAAAATGACATAAGAAGAAAAGAAGAAAGAGAGAAAGAAGGTATAGATGGCTGCACTACCATCAACAGAGGTTTAGTGTTTTTTGTCCCTTTTTTGGTTGATTGAAGAAATTATTGGTGAGAATTTTAATTGGTTGATGATAAATCAATTTGATTTTGTTTCATGAATATAGAACTAACCCAACAAAGAAGTAAAGGAGAAAGACTTCAATAGAGAAAAGAAGAAGGAGAGAAGGTGGACTAGGTTTTAGGTAACGGATTTTTTGTCTTCTCGTGTTTGTGTGTATAGTGTATATATATATATTACAAATCAACACATAAATCCCATGCCGTATAAGGAGTAGGCATGAGTATCTAGACAAAGCCATGTATCATCTTCTTTTCCTTCTGTCTTTTCCTTTTGTCTTGTCTACATCGTAATAGTACACACATGTCATTCTAAACCAAAGATGAAATAGAAAACTTTCTTGTCACATGTGTGATAGAATATATACATATATAGACTTGATCGTATCTATATGTTTGGAATATATGTATATGAATTTGATGGGTTTAGTTAGTGTATGTGGCTATATATGTATATATATGTGTGTGTGTGTGTGTGTGTGTGCACGTGTATGGAATTTGACAAGTTGTTTGGTGTATGTGTATTTGTGTGCATATATAGACCTTTAAAGAATCTGTCATACCCATTTAATATACATATCATGATAGGAAAATAGATACACATATATAGCCTGGACTCCAATACATACATATATATGTTTTGAGGTATGTATCATTGAATATTCTACTATTTATTAGTACTTTTTATTTAAAAAAAATTAAAAAGGGTAAAGTTTGGATTTTTAATGGTTAAATTGATTTTAATAGTTGAAAGCTATTCTTTAACTTTCTGTAAAGCTATTCTTAGATTTATTGTTATTTCTTTTATTCTTTAAGAGTCGGGGCAAGTTTTGGTTATTGTGATATTTTTCGTAAATTCTTGAAAACAAATTTCCTTTCTTTTTTTTTTTTTTTTGGTTGATCAAAACTTTAAGATTTATTTGCTATTGAATTCTAGAATTTATTTAAGTTAATTTTCTTACTTATAATTTTGGGATTTTGAATGGACTTTAAATGAGAAAAATATATTTATAGATATAGTAAATTATTTTAGTACTAATTAGGATTGTTGGGTTTAAGGTATTACATGTTGGCACCCATAAGGCTAGTTCTAAGTAAATTTTGTCTTACTAGTCATTTAAATTAGTGATGATGTGTTTATTTAATGAATTAGGTCACTCAACAATTGACTTGATTAACTCTAACATAAGTGATTGACTTCTAGAATTGATCTTAAAAATGAGTGTGTCTAAACTTATACATATTATATAATATTATATTTCAAAACTTAGAAAGATATATGCTATAATATAATATGCTTATAACTTGTTTTTAACAACACTGCACTATAATTATATTCCATTGCACACACAAATTTCTTTATTTTATTTTGTGATTCAAGAACAGCAATTTCTTTTGAAGCCTTTGATACTATTTCGGCATGTTTTTATACTAGCAGTTAAATACAATGATCAAAACTGATGGCTGAATTTACCGTTACTGCTATTATTACTGTTACTATTAGTTGGATCCAACTTAGTTTGGGTGTGCGATGAACTTCACTAGGCAGCCGCAATCTTGTCTATTGAACCCCAAGCCCTCATGGCCTAATCTCTCTAGTGCACAACAAAAACCATTTGTAGCTAAAGTGGGTTGTAGAATTTCCTAAGGACCTAAGCTTAGTACTATTTTGGTAAGGTCACACCTTGCTTGGAGCAATAAGGGATTGTTATCGTGTGAGTCATAAAATCAACTAGCTATAGCAAATATTGTTTGATCATCGCTTTTAAATGTTAGTTTATAAAAATGTTTACTGAATTCTTGTTTCATTAGTGCTTGACCATTTATTGCTTTTCACTTATATTCTTCTTGAATGTTTAATGCTTTCAATGAACTAATCAAGTTAAATTCATAAACTCACATTGCACACACTTGGTATTCATGGAGTCCTTTACTCACACTTGATATTTTTCTCTAGTTTCCTTCTAACAGACCTAGACCTTGGCCCTAGTGAAGAGGTGGATCCTACTTGTGATGAAAATCAAGAAGTAACGTGTTATTTTAGGACTTCTGCAGTAGTTTTATTATTTGATGATGTTAGCTTGTTAATTTTTTTTATGAATTTTATTTGAGGTTAGAGTATTGTTAGTTGAGTTTTCATGTTGCAAGATTTACTTAATTTATTTTGAATGCTTGGAGTTCTTTTATTTAAATTTATGATTTTGGGTTAGATGACTTCTATTATTTGGGATTGAGTTTCACGCCTCATGACTAGATTATATGGTTTGGTTTTGGGGCACGACAGTAATCCTTTGAAATTCATTTAATGGACATATACAATAAAATTTTCAAATATTTGAATTTAAATAACTAATTTCAAATATTATACTTTTGCTTGAAAAATTCTAAAGGAAAAATCTAGTCGATCCTAACCTCTTTGACCATCATAAACATTTTTTCGTATCTCTTTCTATTCTTGAATGCAAGCATTTTGACCTAAAAAAAGAAGAAGAAGAAGAAGAAGAAGAAGAAGAAGAAATTTATTTTCCAAATCTTTGGATTAATATCAATGCAATAGCTATATATGATCCCCAAATAAAAGATATGTTGAAAAAAAATTCATTTTCCTACTTTACTACTCCTTGTCTCTCCTTTTAGGGTGATATCCATAATTTTTTATTGTAATTTAGTTCTCAAATTTGATAGGTTGTGCCAAAGATAATTCGATCTTATAGTCTCCAATTTTATGTCATTTATGTTGAAGAACCAATAGTAGAATTTCCCCCCCAAATGAATTGCTACATGATCAATAGCAGAAGCTTGATCTTTGTATAAATAAATTATAATTTGAAAATATTAAAAAAATAATATGAAAAATGTTTAAAATTTTGATAATAAAGATAGATAAATATGTATTGATATTAGTTTAAAACATCAAATTTTTAATTGTATGAGTGATTCATGGATTAATTTTTTTCATTGATTAAACTTTGTAAGTTAATAGCAAAAACAAAACAAGTATTTCTTTCCAATATAAGAGAAATAAATAATAGAATAAACTATAAAATAAAATATAAACATGTTTACTCGTTCACCAACAATAGTTGCATTATTTATAAGACTCACCTCGATAGATTCATTCTTTTGGATTGTATCATCAGATGTTTTGGTACATTTTTTTTACTGTTTAGGTGTCGTTTTATATCACCTCTTCGGAAAAGAAGAGGACATTGTAGTAGATTATAATATTCATAATAATTTGTTATTATTTATGACCTCAATGCGTATGGACAATACTATTTCATCCCACCAATATATTGTAATTATTTCCTTTGACCAAAATTACCGCAACTTGTTAAGCATTTGAAGAATTATGAACTAAATTACTCTATTATCATGTTTTGTAGATATGAAGCTGAATATTGTTCATTGAAAGATAATTGTTTGACCGTCTGAGATTGTTCTATAAGTATTCTTATAATTACCTATGATAAATCTGATTCTTTTTAGTATTTTCTATTCTCAAACTCATTTTTTATTTTGCAAAATACAACTGAAAATTGCCACACCCATTTTTGTTTAGAATTAAACTTGGAAGAACATATTATAACATGTGTTATGATTGAGAAATATAACTCCACACTTGTAAATGAAAATTCTTTATCTAATTTCACATTAAATAAAATAAAAGAGAATATGCAGTTGAAGACTTAATATTTTTTCTAAAATTTATAACCTCTTATGATAGGAAAGTAAATAGCTTATGCAAATTGTTTAACATTTAAATCAGAGCAAGTATGGTTTTTTTCATTACCACAATGAAATCTGTGCGGCTCAAATCTAATGGCATTGCAATGGATGCAAATTTCATATATGATAATATTTGCCCACATATATGATACTTATTGAAAAATTGTAGAGTCATACTCATTGAAAAATTAGTAAATTTTGATTGACAAGAAATGATCTATGCTCTTGGAAGTTAAAGCCATAAATTGGTGAATATTAGCACTTGAATCTTTATGAACTAACTCTTTTTTATTCAAAGCTATGTTGAAACAAAGGTGCTGACTTATTAATTCTTATATTGTTTCTCCTTAAATGGATTAATTGGCTTTCTTATTTTCTTAGACTCTCTAACATTATCTGTGTATTCATATCTCTCTATAATACTCAGTGTGATTGTGTTTTCTCTTCATCTTATTGAGTTTTTATTGTTGAAATAAATATGCCACAATAATACTATTAAATTTTTTTATTCATGTATCTAAATATAGGAAAAATTTTCCTACATAGCCAAATATGGTAATGATTAACATATATATTAGAATATCCAATAGTAAATCAACTAAACATGAAGTTGACTCAAGGCAAAAGTTTATGGATATATTCATTACCATTTCAAGAACCCCTTATTGAAAAATGAAAAAATAAAAATTTGTAAATTGAATAATTACTAAAGTAAGTATATCTTGAAGAACATAACATTTAAAAGACATGATATATATATATATATATATGCATATTTTACAATCTAATTACTAATAATACCCGACTATTGAATTCTTTCATTTTCGAATGAAATTTGGAGAAACTTTTATTTTTTAATTTATTTTCTATTTGTTGATAAATTAAATTTGTACCACTTGTTGTTCCATAACCTTAAATTAATTTCTATTTTTATGTTTAGTTAATTGAAAAGTTCTTTATATATTTGTAAACAGTAAATTTTAATTGTCATTTATGAAATAAAACTAAAAATATGATTCAAATGATTTAGGGCTGTAAAATCCAAAATTTGAATATCATAAAATTAAAATAAGGGAAGTTTAAATTTCAATTTTTATGAAATACATTTTAAATAAAAGAATTACATCATAGTCAAAATGCTAACTAGATCAATTAAGATCAGAGTATTAGTACTAAAAATCAAAGGGACTGAATATTAATTAAATTTAGGACCGAATTGCACTAAATAAAAAATATTAAAGGTCAATTTGAGCAAACTAAAAGTTGAAGGAATGAAAATAATTAAACTTAGACTTAATTGCATGAAATTAGAAATATCAAAGGGGTCAATGTACAAATAATAAAACTTTTAGGACCAAATTGAAGCTCAGGGGTGGAATTGTAAGGTGGCTAAAACCTTGAGGGCCTAATTGAAGGCAGTTAAAAGTGGAGAGGTTAAATTGAAAAGGTTTGAAATTTTTTATATATATAAGATTGAGGAGCAAATTATGTCAAATTTTCAAAAAGTGACCCAACATCTTCTCTCCTTCAATTTTGCTCCAATCTAGCTCAAAATTGAAAACCAAAATCATAGTTATCTTCCTCTCAACTCAACAAACATGACCATGTCAAATTTGACCAAAAACACCAAGGAATTTCACTAGAAAATCTAAGGAGGCGGCGACGATAGTGCTGCTAGGGCTTTAGAGGCGATTTTCGTCCAATTTGCCAACAAGGAGATGATGGAAGGTAAAATTGATTGAGGGATTTGGATGGGCTTGACAAGGTGTATATTTTGGTCCAGCTAGTTCCTGCCCAAGCTGGGGTGAATGGTGGCGTAGCAGTAGTTATGGCGGCACTTGGATAGTTTGTGCAAAATTTAATTCTAAACTCAATAAGACTAATTCTAGGTTGTGATTTGGACTCCTGCTCACCAAATTTGGGTAAATCTTGAATTTTGTCCATTAATTCCATTTATGCTTGTCGAAATTTAGGTAAATTTCATATTGAAAGTTGATTCAATTAGCGTTTCGATTACTAATTAGAATCTTGGTGAAATTAAGATTACTAAATTATAATTGGGTCTAAGTTAGTAAATAATATCATGAGTGTTAAACCTAATGATACAAATGTTTGAAGGGAAATTAATTGACATGTTGGACTCGATAAATTGAGAAAGAATTGTTAAATTTCTATTAGGATCTTAAGTGAGATTTTGACCACATTGCATTTAGGAATAATCACCTACCAACTTAATTATCAATTTGATAAGCTAGGAATGGTTGTATTTATTATCTCAAACGTATAAGTATAATATGAGAATTGAAGAACCTATGACTAAACAAAGTGAGTTAACTAGGGAACCTGATAAGGACATTTGGGTGCATTTAGATTTATAAATCAAAAGTTATTACGATGTTGGATTAGGTAATCTTTTTCTAAATTTAGATTGGCTAGGGATTCAGGACTTTAGCATCGACTCAACTAGGGATTCCTTTGCATTTGCCATGTGAGTTTGTATTAGATTTCTTCTCTAGGGAAAGAACTTATGTATCTGCTATTATATCTTTGTTGCTGACTTTGGTGGTGTCAAGATTTAATAATTGTTAATTGTTCATCCTATGCTATTCTTTGGCTCTTATGGTGATCTTATAGCCTATCTAAACTGTTCTTCTTGCCTGTAATTTTGAAGCTATCATCATTTAAAATCTAAGTCTGCCATCATACGAATTCTTATCTTACGTATATATATATATATATTAGTAAATATATGATTAATATTTGATTCTTTCCTTATTGAAGATTGTTGTTCGCTTATGCTATTTTGATCTTCAATTGTTAATCTTAATAGTTAGTTTGTGCTTCTGTTCTTCCTTACTAAGTGACTCTTGAGCCGTTCTTATTTGAATTCCCCTATCCATCTTGAGGTGTTGAATTCTTGACTCGAATGATTTAATTGAATCATGTTTACACAAGTTTTTTTTGGAAAGTAAACTGCTTGACAACCTATTTGAATTTCTCTTCTTCTTTACCTATGGTTCTTAGACCATTGTTAATTGAATTCCCTACCTATCTCGAGTTGTTAAATCCCTAAACCAAATATCATGTTTTCACAAGTTTTGAAAAAGAAAACTATTAGTGAAATACTACCACACATTGCCTCTTTTACACTTATTATGATTTTTGGTTGATCATGATTTATGCTGTTTTACCTAAAATTGGCCATTATGTTGAGAAAATTGAAAAAGGATTTTGAGATGTATTTTTTTATTATGATTGTTACTTGGAAATGAGTCTGACGCTGATTAACTGATTACTATTTATCATAGCGAATTGAAGTGTTAAGTAAAATGTTGTTGGATGTTTATACTATACTGAGTAACGAAACCCTTGGGGATGGGCTTTAGGATTAGCTTTGGGGAGGGCCGAGCAGAATAAACTAATAATGATCGATCTCCAGCTGATACCCTATTTATTATAATCCAGCCTCATAACTAGCTGGAGGTAGCTATCTATGAGAGGATAAGGTATATAGCTAGCCATACATACTGTTTGGTCAACTCAAAATTAGAGGGATAAGGATTTTTGTATTTTTGAAAGTAGATGGATAAGGTAGGAGAATCACCAACAAGAGGTTTTGCTAAAAGGTTATTGATTTGTTAACGGTTACAGTATGTTTTATTCTCTATTGATTCAGCACTTATGGAATTATTTTTATTATATATACTTATGTAACTCTTTCTTTAATAACTTACTAAGTCATTCGAACTTACATAGTTTTATACTATTTTCTTCCATTCTTTACCTTAGATAAAAATGACCAATGAAAATAGACTTAACTACTAAACACATAAGGTAATAAGCTTAATGAATTATGGATATACAGATTGTAGCCTAATGAGTTATGGATGTGGATATGACATGTAGGTTTGAAAATATGAAGTGTGATCTATAATATTTTGTGATATGGCATAGCTCAACAGGCCTAATCCAATAAGCAATCAACTCCAAAGAGGGTTCCTATGCCCACTTAACATTTATCTCCCAACCGTGCTTTCGAACCCAGCTGGGCCGGGTCACCCGACCATAACTACCCAGTTAAGCGGATTATCCTCGATTGCACCTAATGAGAGGCTTCAAGCCGCTTTGTCCATTCAGCCATCCCTCTAGTTGATGGCCTTGGCTAGTTGATGATTGTTGACCAGAGTGCTCACTCCAGTGCTGACTCATATCCTTGCCGTATTTAATAATCTGACAAGTAGCATGCTTTCGCATTAATAGCGTTGACGCCCTAGTACAGTCTCTGCCACCAGCTCTAGTTGGAAAGTGCACCCCCAGAGTATTATTCACCCTGGAAAGCAGGAGATGATACCACCTGAAATAGTACTAAAATTGAAAATGACCAATAATCCCCAGGCAAGGACAAGAGCCCTTTACACTTGATAGGGGCATTTTAGACATATCACCCACCAGGAGAAGACTATAAATACTTTACTGATGACCACTCTCTAGGTGTGTCATATACATTATATGCTTTTACTCTGGTGCTCGATTACCTCATTCGATCAATATCAACTTGAGCATCGAAGTGTATTAGTTGGGGACACCTCAGCTAGTTTAATGTTTGCTGTTGGTTGTAGATCTCAACCTATGAAAAATATCACTATTGAATCATTTGACCTTCGACCTCCCTAGTTGAATTAGCCTAAACACTACCCTATTCACTAAATACAACTTTCAACCTCATCATTTTGGCTCCGTCTGTAGGAGCATTTGAGATTGCAACTGAGAAAATGGTGAACACCAGAAGAGCTTCATCTGAGAGGGAGGATAATAAAAGGTCAGCATCTCCACCTCTTCCTCCACCCTAGCAAGGTTCACATGCCCCAGGCCCAGCACCTCGTAAGAGTAAGCTGTAATACTGACCATACCTTAGCTAATGTAGCTTATAAATGAACAAATCTCTATCCAAATCTCTGCTTAACTTTCTGTAGTATTGAACAAGCACACGACTGTGCTAGCTCTATCTGGTAATGCAACTCCGCAACTGCCTCCACCAAAGAAGAGGTCTTTTTAGGACAGTCGTGGTTGCCAGGAGTCCAGATGGCCACCAGCCAGATAAGAAACTAGCCCCATGTGCCCCCAAGGAGAAAGGGGGCAACTGAAGCTAATGGAGAAAATTGTTGACTCCATAAATCACCATGTTCGACCTAATTCAGTCCCGCAGTGCAATAGGGTCGAACGTTCCAGACATGAGCAGCGTGAAGAAGTGGATGAATCCACAGATCATGTGGCCTTGCCTATTCGAGCCCCACAACGCGATAGGGACGAGTGTGCAAGGCCTTATTTTGATCAAAATATTACCCAAGCTAATCGGGAGGAGTGGGAAAACATTTTTCACTAAATGCAACAACTAAACAAATGCCTCGACAAGATCTCGAGAAGAAACATTGAAAGGGTGCCCAACCCAGAGGGCCCCTGAAGGTCTCATCAAGAGAGGGGCTTTTCTTTTATTTAGGAGATTGTCGATGAGCATATTGCCATTGATGCCAAGGTCCCAACAGAACTTTTGAAGTATGATGGCTTAATAGATGCCAACGAGCTCTTGATGTAGTTCGAACATATGATGCAATTGCGTGGGCACAAGTACATATACACAAAGATGCTGGTGACCACATTCCAAGGCATAGCACTCCATTGGTTAGTTAAGTTGGAGCCCTTATCGATATACTCCTACAATCAGCTCTGTGATAAATTCCTACACCAATTTGTCAGTTAGTGAAGGGTGAAACTTCCCCATACTCATCTCCACATGGTTAAGTAGAATGAGAGAGAGTCCCTCAGTAACTTTTGTATGAGGTTTAACACAAAGGTCCTAAAAATAGACAATCCCAGGATCAAGTTTCTAATCGATGAGCTGTTATTTGGACTTATACACAAAGAATGCTCCAATGCTTTGGTGCGTGAATGCTCGTAGTCGATGGAGGAATTGCTTAACCTAGCAGAGAGATATATGATCTAAGAGAAGATGAACAAGCTGAAGTTTGAAAACTCTAAGGTTGACAAAAAGAAAAATAAGGAAAGAGATGACCAAACAAATAGGGAGAGGGGTTGATCTCCAATAAAGCACTTTCACGACTATACTCCATTTAATATCCTGAGAAGAGAGGTCTTATTTACCATCTAACATGAAAATATTCTCAAGAAACCAAGGAAGCTGATGGAGACTAAAACAAAGGAAAAATTAAAGAAATATTGCCATTTTTATAAACAAAAATAGCATGACATAGATGAATGCTTTAATCTCCAAGACAAAATTGAGAAGCTCATCTGGTAAGACCATCTCAAAAAATATGTGGCTATTAGCCCATAGGTTGAAGTGGGCAAAATCGATCGGACTTTCTATAGAGAAAGTTCAATTATCCCAAGAAAGATGGACAAAGAAAAGAAACCTGCTCGAGAAGACTACTTGCCCATTTGAGGAGTAATTGACATGATTGCGGGAGATCCCACTGGGAGAGAATGACTCAAAATCAATAAGGAGACAGTTTTAGAGGAGGCTAGAGTTGACCAAAGCCTCACTAATCAAAATAACGTTCCATTTATCAATAAATACAGAGCCCATTTCTTTCACTGATAAGGACCTAGTGCACCTTGAAGGAAAAAATATCAACCGTAAAACTGATTGTCCTATGGTAGTCTCCATGGAGATTGTCAACTTTAAAATCAAAAAGGTTCTAGTCGACAATGACAGCTCAACAAACATCATCTTTCTCTCCACATTGAAAATGATGAACTTAGGGCAGCTGAAATTTGAACTTGTACATACTCCTCTGGTTAGGTTTGGGGGGTCAAAAATCATTTCAAAGGGATCTATCAATCTCTTGACGTCATTTGGCAAGGCGTCCTATAAAAGGACTTTAATGATAATTATTTGGTGGTCGACGCCCCATTCACTTATAATATTATAATTGATCGACCAACTCTCAATGATTTTCATACCATTATCTTGACCTATCATATGAAGATCAAATTCCTAACCTCAATCGACACAGATGAACTACTGTGTGACATCAAGAAAGCTTGACGGTGTTATAACATTTCAATTGAGTTAAGTGAGCAGAAGATGTGACCACAATTGAAAACCATGGGGAATGCCCCTATTGTGGTACTCAAGGAGAGCCAAGCCCACAAGAAAATAAAGTTTGAAGATACCCGAGTGGAGCCCATTAGGGAGTTTAAAACAGTCGAGCTGGAACAAGAGAACCCCAACAAGACAACTTAGAATGGGACAGATATGGGCCTCCACTTGGAGTATATTATGATCGATTTTCTAAGGAAAAAATCAACATCTTTTCTTGAAAGGCATATGACATCCATGGAATCGACCCTAGTGTGATCGTGCATTGCCTTAAGATCAACCTCTCATATAAGCTGATCAAGTAGAAGTGAGGACATTTAATGTTGAGAGAACCCAATCATCGAATAGGAAGTTAGAAAACTTTTAGATGTAGGTTATATAGTAGAAATTCAATATTTATCTTAGCTTTGTAATGTTACACTCGTCCCAAAGAATGAGGAAAAATGGCACATGTGTAATGATTTCGCAGATTTGAATAAAGCTTGCCCTAAGAATCCATACCCCCTTCCTCGAATAGATTTATTAGTAGATTCCATGACTGATTGTGAGTTATTAGTATGATGGATGCATTCCAAGGATATCATCAGATATTTATAGCCCCCAAAAATAGGATAAAATTTCTTTTGTGGTCCCCAGTAGAGTTTATTACTTTTTGGTCATGCCTTTTGGACTTAAAAATACTGGAGTAACCTACTAAAGGCTGGTAAACTTTATGTTCAAGAATGAAATAGGCAAGTCTATGGAGGTGTATGTCAACAACATGATCGTAAAGGTGAAAAAGGCCCAAGACCATTTACTTGACCTCAATCACACTTTTACAATATTGAGAGCATTTGGTCTCAAGTTTAATCCAAACAAATGTACATTCAGGGTTCAAAGGGGTAAATATTTGGGTTATATGGTCAGTCAGTAGGGCATTGAGGCTAATCCACAAAATATTTAGGCTATTTTGGACATTCCCCCACCTCAAATAGTCAAAGATATATAGCGGCTGGTCGAAACGATTATTGCCCTTGGGAGATAAGAGACTGCCTTTCTTCAAAATTCTCAGAAATGCTAAGAAGTTACATTTCCAATGGAATGAAAAATGTGATCAAGCACTGGTCAAATTAAAATAGTATTTGTCCTCATTCCTTATACTTGCAAAACCTAAACTTGGAGAAGTACTTCATATATACTTGGCAGTCTCAGAAGCATCGATCAGCTCGGTCTTAGTCTTGACCAGAGATAAAACCCATCGACCAATTTACTATTACAGTAAGTCACTCCAAGGATCGAAGCATAACTATTGGAAAATTGAGAAGTTTACCCTAGCGTTAGTCATGATAGCTCGGAAGTTGTGCCCATATTTCCAATCTCATGCCATGATGGTGCTCACCAACTAGTTGTTGAAGTAGGTGCTGTCAAAGCTAGACACCTATGGGAGGTTAACCAAATAGGCCATTGAATTAGAAAAATTTGATATCACCTTCCAACCTAGAACAATCATCAAGCACAGGTCTTGGGGGACTTCATCGCCAAATGAGTCGACCTACTTGGAAAAAATAACAAAGCCCCTCTTGCTTGGACTTTGCACATTAATGGATCATCAGCCGCATTAGGAGTGGGAGCGAGAGTGACTCTCCATTCCTTAGCAGCAGAGGAGTGTGATTTTGTGATCAAACTTGACTATGTAGTTACTAATAATGAGATGGAATACAAGGCTCTCCTCATTAGAATGAGGATGGCACTCGATCAAGGCGTCGTTCACTTGGCTGCGATCACAAACTCCTACTTGGTAGTAGAATAGGTCCAGGGAAATTTTGAGACTAAGGATTCAATAATGAGCTAGTACCTGGCGGAGGTTTGAAAATTACAACAATCATTCAAAAAGTTCACCTTCAGTTAGGTACGTCAATCTAAGAATGAATGTGTGGATGCCTAGTCCAAATTTTCTAGCTTAACCAGAGGCACAAGAGATAGGACAATAACATTTTTGGTTGCTGATAGACCACCGATCAATCCACTCGAAGAAAACCTGGTAGGGAGCATTGAGAATGGCATAGTCCCTAAAGACAAGAATGTGGCTCGCCACTTTCATGAACAAGTAGCCAAATTTGAGCTCGACTAGCATGGCCAACTGTATAAGAGGTCAATCTCTAGGCCACCCTTAAGGCGCTTGGATTCTGACCAAGCTCATGAAGTATTGCAGGATATCCATACAGGCATCTATGGGAATCATTATGGGAAAGATCTCTCGCACATAAAATCATTAGGTATGGATACCTTTAGCCGACATTACTGAAAGATACTGTTGATTTTGCTCAAAAATACCCATCATGCCAAGTCTATTCGAACCTCTCGCATCAACTCGCTGTACCCATGGTCAATGTTCAAATTTTTTAGCCATTCAATCAGTAGGGGATCGACATTTTAGGCTCACTTCCAAAGTTAATGGGTCAACAAAAGTTCATAATTGTGGCGATTGAGTACTTTACCAAGTAGATTAAAGCCTAGGCTGTCCCAAAGATAACCGACACAGCTATTAAGAGTTTCATTTAGCAAAACATCAACTATCATTTTGGCCTACCTAAGATTCTCATTTTAGACATCTAAACCTAGTTCCAGAGCAAAAGTACCAAAGGTTGGTGTGATACCTTGGGAATCACCCAATATTTTACTTTAGTAGGTAGCCCTCAGTCGAATGGCCATATAGAGGTGACAAACAGAACAATCCTTGACCATTTAAAAGCTAAGATATAAGATATTGGGTTGAGTTGGGTAGACGACCTCCCAGGAGTGTGGGCATACAAGATAACTCCCCATACAGCCACAGGTCACAGCTTATATAGTTTGATCTATGGGTTCGAGGTAGCCATCCCCTCAGAACTCATACAACATACAACTTGAGTGATTCACTTCTACCCGCTCAGGGACACATCAAAAAGAAAGCTCAACTTCAAAACTATCGATGAACAAAGGCAAGAGGCCTATAACACCATGTAACACTATAGGTCAAAAATGATAGACAACTACAATAAAATGGTTAGGATGTGTTGCATTAAGATTGGAGACCCATTCTAAAAAAGGTGAAAGTGTCCAAGAATGTTGGCAAACTCAGCCTAAAATAAGAGAGACCCTATACCATTGTAAAGTTATCAAAGCATAACGCTTACTGACTTGCTAATATTTATGGGGATGAGCTCTTGCCCATGGAATGCCATCAACTTGAAGAAATTCAACATATAAAAGCCCATTGTAATCATCCTCATATTTTGTGATATAAATAAAGTCCTAGTAATACTACTACCATTAGTTTGTATTGTCATAGTTGCATGTGCATCGCATGACTCCAAGTTTCAAGTCAACCCCATTGTTGACGAAAAAGTGGCATCAACTGCCAATCAAGTTTCAAGTTGACCCCATAATCAATGAAAAAGTAGCTTCACACTGCCCAATCAAGTTTCAAGTTGACCCCATAGTCGACAAAAAAATAGCTTCATGCTGCCAAATCAAGTTTCAAGTTGATCTCGTAGTAGACGAAAAAATGGCTTTTCGCTGTCAAACTAAATTTCAAGTTGACTTGAATGCAACTTCCAGTTGCCCATTCAAGGCTCTAAGCCTAAGTTCCAAATCAACCACACAGTCAACTCAAAAATAGCTACATGCTACCAACTTAAGGCTTTTTAGCCTAAACTATACAATCAACTCGGTAGTCGATCATAAAATAATGAAAACTGACTATAAAGTTGAGTAAAGTTGTGAAGATAAATTGTTAAATACAATTCAGCAAGACCATGTGTATCTCTCAACACTAACCAAAATCAATGATAAAGTTGTTGGATTTTCTTGATAACTAACATGGTTGTCAACTATTCACCCATAAAATCACGACAGTACAGTTGTATTTGACAAGAAAGCTATGAAATTGATTTCATTCGATAAGAAAGATATCTAAATGATATTTCATTCATAGAAATGTTCATTACAATAACATTGTTCATTTAAAAAAAATTAACCCAGACTCTTCAGTACTACCTAACTTTCGAAACATGGGCAAGTGGAACAAATTGGAAAAATTGGCAAAAGAGGCTAACTAGCCAAACAAGTGCATCAACACAGTAAAACTGTATATAGTGGCAAAGCAGTTGGTTAGAAGTTGTGTTATACAGACCTTGAGGCCCCCCAGGAGGTCAACTATAGCCGGTGCTAAAGAAAACTTAAGGCCGCACTTGAATCCCTCCTCAAACACCGTTATACACCCCCATGGAGGTTAATGCATCCTACCCCAAGGCCGGAGCACCAAATTTTCATATTCATTCATTTTATGGTACATCTCCCTAATTCGAATTAAATTAGCGAGGGAGATCTTAAAGACTGTTTCATTGTAATGGTCCAGAGTAAATAATCAACCACATGACGCTGATACTTCACTTAGGCCAGCATTACCCTTAGAAGCAACCTTCTTAGTACTTGAGTTGCTGGAGGTTGAGCTATCACTTGACAAACTATTAGAGATACTCTCGAATGTGCTCCAAGACACACTTTCACCCCCAACCTCCCCTTGAAACTATACACTCTTAGACTTAGTGTCCTTACTATTTAATGTACTTGATATCTTTATAAAGTAAAATGAAGAAAAATAAAAGCTTAGAGAAACTTACAGTGAGTAGCTTGAAAACTCTAAAGTGCATACATGATTAAAGGACTCTGAAACTAAGAATTTGACCAAACCAGATTCAGCAAAAGTGAAAAATGAATGTTTCTACCCTATCTATTTATAGGCATTTGGATGCAAGAATCTAAGCGACAGTAATAATTGCACTGCTGCCCCTTGGCACTTCATATACGATGATGTAACTAATGCATTAAATGCCCAAAATCCTAGTCGAGTATTCAAAAACCTCGATCGAGAGTTTAAAACCCTGGTCGAATACACATAACCATCATTCAGTTATCTACTCCTTGCTCTTTCCCATCGACAAGCTCAATTAGAACTGCGAGTTAGGGGACTCAAATAATGATGAGGTTGAAAGTTATATTTAGTGAATAGGATAGTATTTGGGCTTATTCGACCAGAGAGATCAAATGATTCAATAGTGATATTCTTCTTAGGCTAAGATCTGTAACCAACAGCAAATATTAAATTAGTCGAGGTACTCCTCGCTAAAATACTCCAACGCTTAAGTTAGTACTGGTCGAATAAGATAATCGAGTAGTAGAGAAAGAGCGTATAGTGTATATGGCTTATTGAATGATGGCCAGCAGTAAGGTATTTATAGCCTTCTCCTGGTAGGTAATATGTCTAAAATGCCCCTATCAAGTATAGTAGGGTTTTGTCCTTGCCTGGGGGTTGTTGGCCATTTTCAATTTCAGTACTATTTTAGATAGCATCATCTTCTACTTTCTAGAGTGAATAGTACTCTGGGATGTGCCTTTCTGCCAGAGTTGGTAGTAGAGACTGTATTAGGGTGGCACGCACTATATATGCGAAGACGCGTTACTTGTCAAAGCATTGAATACGACAAGGATATGAGTCAGCACCGGAGTAAGCACTCTGGTTGACAATTATCGACTAGATAAGGCGGTCGGGCAGAGGGATGGCTAAACGAACAAAGTAGCTTGAAAACTCCTGTTGGGTGTGGTCAAGGATAATTCACTCAACCGGGCAATTTTGGTCAAGTGACCCTGCCCAGCTAGGTCCGAAAGCACCGTTGGGCTATGAATGTTGAGTGGGCCTAGGAACCCTCTCTAGAGTTGATAGCTTGGTGGGCTAGACTTATTGGACTATCTCATATCACTTTGGTGACATATTAAACTATTGAGAGATGTCACTTGTGGGAATTAAATATTTTGATTTTTGAAAGATGTATTTTCTCTTATACAAAAAGTTTGTGGTATAGATTTAAATAGCATCTTAGCTGAGCAAGCACATCCCGACCAGAGTGCTACAAGAGTGGTCTATAAATTAGTTTTCTCTAAATTTAGATAAAGAAATAAAACTTATATTACTTACTGAGTTTTAGATTTTTAATGGATCATTTATTTTTACTATAAAATTAGAAGAAAAAAAAATTATCATGTGTCCGATTTATTTATAATGATTCTGTTCTCACTTTCTTAGTCGAGTCAAAAATAAAAGAAGTTATTTTGGTGAATTTTAGACCTTGAAATATCATCATGTAAAATAAAATTATTACATTACTTTATAACTTTTTTTATTTAAAAAAGAATGAAAACCATTTCTTTTAAATGTTTGGTAATTCATAAATTTGTAATTTGCCTATAAATATAATATATACCTAAATTATTAAATGTAATTCATTGTTTGAAATAAATAGTAGTATTTTATTAATTATTTAATGTTTATTAATATAAAAACTAAGGATTTTTTACTATTGAATATTGTGTATTTAATGGATATATACTTTGCGCTTAGCATATATACTTCATAAGACATAGATGGAGGCATATTATAGATTAATGTGATATTTTATCCAATGCAATGCACTCATTAATATTCTATTTTATATATTGAATAAAAACATTTCACTATATCATATCAATGTTATTATTAAAATTGAATAAATATTTTTGAAGCTTAATAGTTTGTATTACGAACTATTAATCTAATAATATATACTTTTTTTGGAAATAAATTAAATCTTAACTAAATATGACAAGTTCAAGTTAATTATAGAATTGAAATAGGACAGCCCAACAAGCCCAGTCCAACAATTTATCGACTCCAGAGAGGGTCCCTAAGCCTACTTAACATTCATAGTTCAACGGCACTTCCAGACCTAGTTGGGCCGGGTCACTCAAAATAACTGCTTGGTCAAGCAGATTATCCTCGATTGTACCCAACAGGAGGTTTCAAGCTACTTTGTCTATTCAACCATTCCTTTAGTCGACCACCTTGTCTGGTCCATGATTGTTGAGCAGAGTGATCACTCTGGTGTTAACTTATATCCTTACCGTATTCAATGCTCTAACAAGTAGTATGTCTCGACATTAATGGTGTGTGCAGTCTCTGCCACCAACTCTAGCAGGAAGGTGCACCCTTAGAGTACTATTCATCCTAAAAAGTAAGAAATGATGCCACCTGAAATAGTATTAGGATTGAAAATGACTAACAACCCCCAAGCAAGGACAAAAGTCCTCTACATTTGATAGGGGCATCTTTGACATATCACCCACCAGGTGAAGTTTATAAATACCTCACTGCCAGCCACTCTCTAGGTATGCCATATATACTATTTGCACTTACTCTACTGCTTAATTACCTCATTCATTTAGTACTAAGTTGAACGTTGGAGTGCCTTAGTCGGAGGTATCTCAACTAGTGTAATGTTTACTATTGGTTGCAGATCTCAGCTCAAGAAAAATATCATTGTTGGATCATTTGACCTCCCTGATCGAATAAGCCTAAATACTACCCTATTCACTAAATACAACTTTCAACCTCATCATTTTGGTGTCATCTATGGGAGCACTTGAGATTTCAACTGAGAAAATAGTGAAAAATAGAAGAGTCGTATTTGAGAAGAAGGATAATAGGTGGTCAACATCTCCACCTCCCACCCCGCCCCAGGGCTCGGTGACCCATAGGTGCAAGTTGTAATGCTGACTATACCTCAGCTTATGCAACTTATAAGTGAACAAATCTCTGCCTAAATCTCTGCTCAATTTTTTGTAGCATTAAACAGGTACACAACCGTGCAAATCCCAGCTAGCAGTGCAACTCTACAACCACCTCTGCTAGAGGAGAGGTCCTCCCAGGACAATCGTGGTTGCTAGGAGTCAAAGCGGCCACTAGCCAGATAAGAAGCTCATCCTAGTGCCCCCAAGGAGAGAAGAGGCAATCGGTGCTAAGGCAGGAAAATGTTGACTTCGTAGACCACCATGTTGAACCTAATTAAGCCTCGCAGCGTGATAAGGTCGAACATTCCATGCATGACTAGTGCAAAGAAGTGGATGAATCCGTAGATCATGCGGGCCAACCTATTCGAGCCCCACAACGCAATAGGGCCAAGTGCATGAGGCCTTATTTTGATCAAAACATTACCCAAGCTGATCAGGAGGAGTAGGAAGAAGTTTCCTACCAAGTGCAACAACTAAATAGATGCCTCAACAAGATCTTGAAGAGAAACACTAAAAGGGCACCTAATTCAGAGGGCCCCCAAAGTTCTCTTCAAGAGATGGGCTCTTTTTTTATCTAGTAGATTGTCGATGAGTATATTGCTATCAACACAAATATCTTGATCAAAATTTTTAGGTACGATAGCTCAATAGGTCCTAATGAGCATTTAATGTAGTTCGAACATATGATGCAACTGAACGGGCATAACGAGGACATCCACATAAAGATATTGGTGACCACATTCCAAGGCATAGCACTTGATCGATTTGTTAAGCTAGAGCTCTCGTCGATATACTCCTATAATCAGCTCTGTGATAAATTTCTACACCAACTCACCAGTTGGTGAACGACGAAACTACCCTATACTCATCTCTATACAATCAAGCAGAATGAGGGGGAGCATCTTCATGACTTTTTTATGAGGTTCAACATGGAGGTCCTAAAGGTAGACAACCTTAGGATCAAGTTTCCAATCGACATGTTGTTCTTAGGACTTAGACATAAAGAATAAGCAAATACTTTGGTGCGTGAGCGCCCAAAGTTGATGGAAGAATTGCTCAACTTGGCAGATAGTTATATGATCCAAGAGGAAATGAACAAGTTGAAGTTCAAAAACTATGAGGTCAACAAAAAAAAATAAGGAGATGACCAAAAACATAGGGAGAGGGGTTGATCTCCAATAAAGCGCTTCCGCAACTATACTTCACTGAATATCTCGAGGAGAGAGAGACCTTATTTGCTATCCAGCATGACAATCTTCTCAAGAAATCGAGGAAGCTGATGGAGACTGAAGTAATAAAAAAATTAAAGAAATATTGCCACTTTTATAAGCAAAAAGAGCATGACACAAATGAATGCTTTAATCTCTAGGATGAAATTGAAAGGCTCATCAGGCAAGGCCATTCCAAAAAATATGTGGCTATTAACCCACAGGCCAAAATGGGCAAAATTGGTCAAACTCTCTATAGAGAAATATCGATTAGCCTGAGAAATGAGGACAAAGGAAAGAAACCTACCCAAGAAGACCGCCCACCCATGTGAGTAATTAACATAGCCTGAGAGGTCCTACTAGGGGGACTCAAAATCAACAAGGAGACAGACTCAGATGAGACTAGAGTTGACCAAAACCTCATCGATTGAAACAACATTCCATTTATCAACAAGTGCAGAGCCTATCTCTTTCATTCACAGTAACCTAACCTACCTCAAAGGGAAAAATATCGACCATAAAATTGATTGTCCTGCGGTAGTCTCTGTAGAGATTGCTAACTTTGAAGTTAGAAAGGTTCTAGTTGATAATGACAGCTTAGCCAACATCATCATCCTTTCTATATTAAAAAGGATGAACTTAGGGCAGCTAAACTTTGAACCTGTGTATACCTCTCTGTCGGGTTTAGGGGGTCAAAAATATTCCAAAGAGATCTATCAATCTCTCAACGTCATTTGGGGAGATTCCCTACAAAAGGACTTTGATGGTAAACTATTGGTGGTTGATGCCCCATTCACTTATAATGTTATAATTGGTCAACCAGCCATCAATGATTTCTATGTCATTGTCCCAACCTATCATATAAAGATCAAATTCCTGACCCCAACTAGCACAGGTGAACTGCTATGTAACATCATCGAAGTTTGGCGGTCTTACAATATTTCAGTTGAGTCAAGTGAGCAGAAGACTCGACCATAATTGAAGACCTTAGGAGATGCCCCTATAGTAGAACTTGAGGAGAGCCAATCCTACAAGAAAAGAAAATTAGAGGATACCCAAATGGAGCTCGTTGGGGAGTTTAAAATAATCGAGCTGGAATAAGGGAACCCCAACAAGATAACTTAGATTGAGATAGATATGGGTCCCTAGTTGGAGTATCTTATGGTCAATTTTTTGAGAAGAATATCAACATCTTTTCCTAGAAGGCATTTGACATCCAGGGAATCGACCCCAGTATGATCGTGCATTGCCTCAAGGTCGACCCCTCATATAAGCCAATCAAGCAAAAGATAAGGACATTTAATATCGAGAGGACCTAGATCATCAAAGAGAAAGTCAAGAAACTCTTAGATACATGTTATATAGTAGAAATTCAATATCCATCTTGGCGTTGTAATGTTGTACTTGTACTAAAAAATGAGGGACAATAGCGCTGTGTAATAATTTCACATATTTGAATAAGGCTTACCCTAAGGATCCTTACCCCTTGCCTCAAATAGATTGACTAATAGATTCTACGACTGGTTGTGAGTTTTTAAGTATGATGGATGCATTCCAAGAGTATCATCAGATATTCATGGCTCTCAAAATAGGGATAAAACTTTTTTTGTGGTTCCCAATGGAGTTTATGACTTTTTAATCATACCTTTTGGACCTAAAAATAATGGAGCAACCTACCAGAGGCTGGTTAACTTTATATTCAAGAATGAAATAGGCAAGTCTATGGAGGTGTGTGTCAACGACATGATCATAAAGATGAAAAAGGCCTAGGACCATTTGCTCGACCTCAATCACACTTTTGCAATATTCAAAGCATTTGGTCTCAAGTTGAATCTAAACAAATGTAAGCTCAAGATCTAAGGAGAAAAATTTTTTGGTTATATGGTCAGTCAACGGGGTATTGAGGCCAATCCACAGAAGATTCCAGACGTTTTGGACATTACCCCACCTCTAATAGTCAAAGATGTACAGTGGCTGGTTGGAAGGATTATTGCCTTTGGGTGATTCATTGCTTGATTGGTAGACAAGAGCTTACCTTTCTTCAAAATTCTCAAAAATGCTAATAAGTTAGGTTTCCAACGAAACAAACAATGTGATCAAGCGCTGGTCGAATTAAAATAGTATTTGTCCCTACCCCCTGTGCTTGCAAAACTTGAACTTAGAGAAGTACGTCACATATACTTGGCTATCTTGAAAGCATCGATCAACTTGATCTTAGTCTCGATGAGAGATGAAAGCCATTGATTGATTTACTATTATAATAAGTCACTTCAAGGACCAGAGCATAACTACTTGAAAATTGAGAAGTTTTTCCTGGCATTAGTCACGGCAGCTAGGAAGCTGCACCCATATTTCCAATCTCATGCCATGATAGTACTCACCAACTAACTATTGAAGCAAGTGCTGTCGAAGCCAAACACCTCTGGGAGGTTAACCAAATGGGTCATTGAATTGGAAGAATTCGATATCACCTTTCAGCCTAGAATAGCTATCAAAGCACAGGTCTTAGCAAACTTGATCGCCGAATGAGTCAACCTGCCTGAAAAAAATAGCGAAGCCCTTCTCACTTGAACTTTGCACATTGATGGATCATCAACCACATCAGAAGGGGGAGCAGGAGTAACTCTCTATTCCCCAACAGCGAAGGAGTATGATTTTGTGATCAAACTTGACTACACAGTTACTAATATTGTGGCAGAATATGAGGCTCTTCTCACTGGAATGAGGATGGCATTCGATTGAGGTGTCAATCACTTAGATGTGATCACGGATTCCTAGTTGGTAGCAAAATAGGTCAATAGAAATTTTGAGGCCAATGATTCAACAATGAGTCGATACCTAGCAAAGGTTAGAAAATTATAGCAATCATTCAAAAAAGTCCATCCTCAGTCAGGTACCTCGATTTGAGAATGAGCGTATGGATGCCCAATCCAATTTTGCTAGCTCGACTAAATGCATAAGAGATAGGATGATAACTTTTTGGTTGCTGATAGGGTATCGATCGGCCCACTCGAGGATAACTTGGAATGGAGCATATAGGAGATAGTCCTTTCGTGGAAAGATTTGATAAAACTTTACTTGCATCATGGCATAATCCCCGAAGATAAAAATGTGGCTCATCACCTTTGCAGACAAGCTGTGACGTTTGCGCTCAATGAGCATGGCTAACTGTATAAGAGCTCAATCTCTAGACCTCCTCTAAGGTGCCTAGATCCCTATTAGGCTCATAAAGTATTATAGGATATCCACGCAGGCATATGTGGGAACTATTCTGGGGAAAAATCCCTCACGCATAAATCATCAAGTATAGATACTTTTGGCCGATATTACTGAAGGATGTTGTTGATTTTTCTCGAAAATGCCCATCATGCCAAGTCCATTTGAACCTCCCACATCAACTCATCGTACCTATAGTCAATGTTGAAATTTCTTGGCCATTCAACCATTAGGGGATCGATATTTTAGGCTTATTTCCAAATTTAATGGGTCAACGAAAGTTCATAATTATGGCAATTGAGCACTTTACCAAGTGAGTTGAGGCTGAGGCTGTCCTAAGGATAATCGACATGGCCATTAAGAGTTTCATCTAAAAAAATGCCATCTATCATTTCAACCTACCTAAGATCCTCCTTTTAGACAATGGGAACCAATTCCAAAACAGAAGTATTAGAGGTTAGTGCAAAGTTTTGAGAATCACCCATATTTTACTTCAGTGGGTAACCCTCAATCGAACGACCAGATAGAGGTGACAAACAGAACAATCCTCAATCATTTAAAAGTTAAGATATAAGATATTAGGTCAAGTTGGGCAGACGACCTCCCACGAATGTTGTGGGCATACAGGACAACTCCCTGTACAGCTACAAATTACAGCCCTTATAGTTTGGTCTATAGGTTCGAGGCGGTCATCCCCTCAAAACTCATATAACTTATAGCTTGAGTGATTTACTTCCATCTACTCAGGAACACATCAGAAAAGAAGCTCAACCTCAAGACTATTAATAAGTGAAGGCAAAGGCCTACTACACCATACAGTGCTACAGGTTGAAAATGGAGGACAACTACAATAAAACAGTTAGGTTATGCCGCTTTAAAGTAGGAGACCTCAATTTAAAAAAGGTGGAGGTGTCCCAAAATATTGGTAAACTCGACTCAAAATGGGAGGGACCCTATATCATTGTGAAGGTATCAAAGCAATACGTTTACCAACTTGCTAATATTGATGGAATGATATCAACTTGAAGAATTCTACATTTAAAAGCACATTGTAATCATCCTCATATTCTTTGATATAAATAAAGTCTAAGCAACATTGCTATATCTACATTGCACCACTCCAAAGTTTGAAGTTAACCTCGTAGTGGATGAAAAAGTGGCTTCATGCTGCCCAATCAAGTTTCAAATCAACCCCGTAGTTGATAAAAAAGCAACTTTATGCTTCCAAATCAAGTTTCAACTCAACCTCACAGTTGACAAAAAAGTAGCTTCACGCTGCCAAATCAAATTTCAAGTTGACCCTGTAGTTGATACAAAAGCAACTTCATGGTGCCAAACCAAATTTCAAGTCAACCCAAAAGCAGCTTCCAGATATCGATTCAAGATTCCAAGCCCAAGTTCCAAATCAACCACGCAGTTGACTCAAAAGTAGCTACATGATATCAACTTAAGGCTTTTTAGCCCAAACTATACAATCAACTAAGTAGTCGATCAACAAGTCAACCATAAAATAATGAAAATCGACTAAAAGTTAAGCAAAGTTGTGAAAATAAGCTGTTAAATGTGCTTCAGCAAGACTATGTGTATCTCTTAGCCCTAACCAAAATAGATGATGAAGTTATTGAATTTTCTTGATAACTAACATGATTGTCAACTATTTACCCATACAATCACGACAGTACAGTTGCATTCGACAATAAAGCTATGAAATTAATTTCATTCGACAAGAAAGTTATCAAAATGATATTTCATTCATAGAAATGTTCATTACAACAACATTGTCCATTACAAAAAAATAAAAACTAAAACAAAAACAGTAACAATGATGGAAGAGAGTTGGAAGATTAAATCTGGCTCAACTCAGCACTTTCAAATTAACCGACTAGGCACTTTCCTACGAGTCTTGATCGGGCTCTGGCATCACCGACGCAAGCGATAGAATGACTCGAGCTAGTTGCAAAGGCTCCGCAATGTCTCTTATGAAATTAGTTAAGCACAACACATACTGCGTGACATTGACCTACCCATCCCTCATTTAGAAGGCAAGGTCCTCACCGAAAGCAAACTCGTTCGCCAATTCAGCTAGCTTGGCCACAACCTCAGCTTGTTTCTATTATGCTTCGATCATAAGCTCAACAAAAATATTTGTCATAGTATCCCTCTTCCAGTCCCCATCGATTGTGCCCTCCTCAGATTCTAGGTAAGGCTCCAGCTTCTCATCCAGGGCAGGGCTTATTTTGTCTTTATCTTCTGCTCGAAAAGTATAGCCTAGATACTCAAGCTGCTTTATCATCTTTTCAAATGTGCCACAAGCATCGTTGATGGATAAAACTATGCTCATGTCTTGGAAGGCCAAGCTCAATATGAATTATTCTACCACCTTTTGCCGCATTATGGAGAGTTGTCGAGAAAAGGCCGCCCAAGCCTCCTTGAGCACAATAGCGCAACTAGCCAACCGACCAGAGGAGTAGCTCACCTACATATCCAAGTGAGCTTTTTTTTAGCACGGAGTTCATTCAACTCTTCTCCTCGATAACCTCGACCAGCCACTGGTCCTTTGCATTAAGCTGCTCCCAGAGGTCAGATACCTCTTTTGTCAACTAGTCGACCTAGAGCTAGAAAGACTCAAGCTAAACCTTAAAGGTCTCTAACTCCCCTCCCTCTCATAACTCATCGCGGTCCACCAGGGCCAACTCTGACCAGCAATAAAAGTGATACCCAAGTTGGCTCACCTGAAACAAAGAGTGTCACTAACTAATGTAACTTTTTGAAAGAAGAACTTGACGAGAAAATAATCAACCTCACATGTACCATATTGCAATGGTAGGCCAAAGCCCTGAGTGCGCCAACCCATGAATCTCCATTGGTTGGCGAAAAAGAGCCCAGTCACTATACACTTGAGTGCATCAATGCCTGTCGTCCTCGATTGTATAATAGAGTTAGAATCAGTTACCTCTATGGTAAGGACAGGTCCAAAGTGGGATGATTATAGTTTGGGAATCTAAAATAGAACCATGTCACCATGTTTGCCAAACAAGTCGTAGCTAGTGACCACCTTCTACTTGCCCTTGTCACCCGTTATCCTTTTAGGTGCCAAGCCTTCCTACTTGATCATTTATCTTTTGCCACGTCCTGTAGGGCTACTTCAAACATACTCCTCTAATTAGATGGGTTGGGGCACCTATTTAATTTGGGGTACGGCAGGAGCAGCGATCGAGCATATCGTGGGGGCTAGCTCTACTGCAAGGGCATCTCATCGAGCAATCACTCAACGATATTTGCCATTCCTCTAGGCTCTTGCTAAAGCCTCTTGTTGACTATAACCCATCACTTTTCTCAATCTGCCAACAAGAGACAAAAAAAATAATCAAAATTGAGCAGAAAGAAATCTATAATTAACACAGTTGATAGTGATCTCTACCTAGTCGATTGCCCGCAGGCAAGTTAAGCACGGCTGACAACAAGTGAGCTAGCACTAGATATCTCTCCTTTGTTAGAACGAGGCCTCAATCTGCCCAAATTTGACCAGGTCCTGAACAAAAGTGTTGGTCTAACTGGGTGTTTGGCTCCCTAGCATTTTGACATGCCCCTTCAACCATCATCTAGGAATATTAAACTCCCCAGGCCTTTAAACATACAAAAAGTATTTTTTCCACTCCTAGCCATATGATAAAGAGGGGATTACTAGGAATTTTTTACATGGATGCGCCGTCAAATAATAAAACCTAGACTCTTCAATACTATATGACTTCTAGGACAATGACAAATAGAACAGATTGGAAAAATTGGCAAAAGAGGCTAGTTGGCCAAATAGGTGCATCAACACAGTAAAACTATATATAATGGCAAAACAATTAGGTAGGAGTTGTGCTACACAAACCTTGAGGCCCCCTAAGAGGTTGACTATGGGTGGCGCTAAAGAAAACCTAAGGCCATGCCTGAATCTCTCCTCAAACACCATTATGCACCCCTATGGAGGTTGATGCTTCCTACCCTAGGGCTCGAGCACCAAAAGTTCATATTCATCCAGAATATGGTACATCTCTCTAATTCGAACTAGGTCAGTGGGGGAGATCTTATAGACTATTTCATTGAAATGGTCTAGAGTAAATAATCAACCACACGACGCTGGTACTTCACTTAGGCCAGCATTGCCCCCAGAAATAGCCCACTCAGTACTTGAGCTGCTAGAAGTCGAGCTATCATTCAATAAACTATTGGAGATACTCTTAGATGCCTTCCCAGATGCATTTTTACCCCTAACCCCCCCAAAACTGTATACTCCCAAACCTAGTGTCCTCGCTATTTGATATACTTGACATCTTTACAAAGCAAAATGAAGAAAAACAAAAGCTTGGAGAAGAATTTACAGTGGGTAACTTGAAAACTCTAAAGTGCATAAAGGATTAAAGGACTCTGAAAACAAAAATTCGACCAGACCAAATTCAGTAAAAGTGGAAAATGAATGTTTCTACCCATCTATTTATCGGCATTTAGATGTGGGAACCAAAGCAACAGTAATAATTACACTACTACCCCTTGGCACTTCGTACACCATAATTTAACTTATGCATTAAATGTGCAAAATCTTGATCAAGTATTCAAAAACTTTGATCGAGTATTCAAAAACTACAATCAAGAGTTCAAAATCCCAATTAAATACATATAATCGTTATTCAGTTATCTAATCTCTGCTCTTTCCCATCAACAAGCTCGATCAGGACCACGAGTAAGGGAAACTCATGATATGGGATAGTCTAACAAGTTGTTAACTCAAGAGAGGGTTTCTAAGCCCATTTAACATTTGTAGCCCAACAGCGCTTTCACACCCAACTGGATCAGGTCACTCGACCATAACCACCCAGTCTAGCGAATTATCCTCGAATGCACCCAATGGGAGGTTTTAAGTCACTTTGTCCATTCAACCATCCCTTTGGTCAACTGCCTTGTCTGGTCGATGATTATTAACTAAAGTGCTCACTCCAATACTGACTCATATCCTTACCACATTCAATGCTCTGACAAGCAACGTGCCTCCGCATTAATGACGCATGCCACCCTAGTACAGTCTCTACCACGAACTTTGGCAGGAAGGCATACCCTCAGAGTACTATTTACCCTGAAAAGTAAGAGATGATACCACCTGAAATAATATCGAAATTAGAAATGACCAACAACCCTCAGGCAAAGACAAGAGCCTTCTACACTTGATAGGGGCATCTTAGATATATCACCTACCAGGAGAAGGCTATAATTTACCACACTATAAACCACCCTCCAGGTACGCCATATACACTATTCGTTCTTATTCTGTTGCTCAATTACCTCATTCGACCAGTACTAAATTGACTATCAGAGTGCTTTAGTCGGGGATACCTCAACTAGTTTAATGTTTGTTGTTGGTTGCTAATCCCAATCGAAGAAGAACATCACTGTTGGATCGTTCGACCTCCCTGATCGAATCAGCCTAAACATTACCCTATTTACTAAATACGACTTTCAACCTTATCAAGAATGAATGAATTATATTTACTATATTGTTGATGTATACTTTAACAATTATTATCGTATGGTTAGGTGAAGTCATGCTAAACTTGGTCTTGAATCTCTCAGACCCCCAATAAGAAATTTAATTTAGTCTTTTGTAAGTTTATTTGATAAAAATAAATGTTATATATATTTCTATCCTATTACCTTTTAAAAATAATTATTGAATTTAGTTATAATTTATTTAAAAAGATTATTTAAAGAAATAAAATTTGCATGGTTCTTTTAAAATAATATACATTTTTCTTTTGACCTTTTTTGCCTCTTAACTTACATAAGTAAGATTAAGAAATTTCTCAAATTCATGATACAATTTGAAAGAATCTTTTACTATTAGTCTTCAAGAAAATAAACTATGTATATTGTTATAGAATTAACCAAAATATATTTTATAAATATATGTAAATACAAAAATAAATGAAAAGATAAAAAAAATGAATGAGACTTGGTATATAATTTTTTCCATTATCATATTAAAAATAATATTACATATGAGTTTGACACCTATTTTGATATATAATAAATTTTTTTTTTTAATTTTTGAGGAAGAAACCACATTTGTACGAATGTGTTTACGAAATATCATTTTTTTCTTTATGAATTAAACACGCGATTATAAGACTTAATCTATTCTTTTTCATTGTTATATTAAATTTACTATTATATTTGAATTGGGCACATGATTTGTATACAACAAATGTTTATTATTACTATTATTATTAAGGGAAAATGTAGAAGGAATATATATATATATAAGAACGTGCTTTTGAAATATCATTTTTTTTCTCATCAATTAACTAATTTAATTCAGTTATTATTTTCTATGAGTCTAACTAGAATAAATCTAGTTTAGTTGTAATTTATGATACAACTGTATGTTTTGAATGTGATAGTAATAGCTCTATTAACTCTCTTAATGATTTACATTGTTTCGACTATGACAAAATTACATTCCAAAATTATGTACAAAATGCATGCGATTAAATTATGATTATCTTTTTGTATTATTTGTTGTAATTTTTCTATGTGCAGGAATTTACTTTCCATAATTAAAAAATCTCTTGAAGATTCTAGCCCGATTCACATCTCTATAACTTAGGAAAGAAATCATTTTTACTTTACTTATTGATATATTCAAAATTTATGGTCCTAATGCATGCTTACCATAATATGTTGTTTCCTTATTAATTGATTCCAATGAAAATTTACCTAATTAAGGGTTTATAACCATTGGATATGAGCTTATAAATAAGAAACTATGTAGCAACAATGGGAGTGAATAACTTAGTCGGGAAAAGTTCTTTTTTAAGTAGTTTGAGGAGTTGTGTGATACTTTCATACACGTTTTGTGCTTAAGTGTTGCTAATTTCTTGCTATACGTATGTTTTTGAGAAACCTTATGGTGAAGAAGGTTAAGGGGAGCTAGCCTTAGACGGACCTTGGGGAGACAAGGACAAGACGAGTTGTGTCTCAAAGGACCTGGTGGCGAAGGGGGACAAGAGTTGTACCTACTCTTGAAGAACCCCATAAAGAGAAAACATTGGCGCTTAGTTGCTCTAAGGACCTCCAGGTGAAGAAACTAGTAGAGCGGTGTTGTCTGAAATCTACTGCAGTGTTTTGGGGTCCAATTTGGAAGGAGGGTCTAGAGCTTTCCATTCAGAATGGTAGCAACTTGTGCATCAATCCATAGAAGTTGTATAAGTGAAACTAGTAGACGTTCCCCCGAACCTGTTCTCAAAGCAATTGGTTTCACAGTGCTCGAAAATCTACCTTATCCCATCTTGGATTCTAGTTTAGCTCTTTGCAAAGAGCTAGTTTTCACCTTACTAGGATGTTTCTGATCCTCAACTTTCATTCTACCAAAGTATTATACTTAACTGTAAAATATTCTTATATCTTAATTGATTTGACAAGTTCAAAATCCTAAATGAAAGCTTAAGTAGATGAGTAGGCTTGCTAAATATCTATAAATACCAATGTCCATTTACTTCTATTTTTACTACTTTACTTATCATTGGTCTAACTAGTTGTTTAAATGGTATTTACAAATTCCAATAAGTAACTAAAACTATTTTCTTCAAAAGACTTAAATTATTTTGAAAGGCCAAAAAGCTATTTGAGCAATAAACTTCCACCGCATTAAAATTCCTTAGGTCTAATTCACCCCGCTCTTAAGCTTATAATCACTCTCAAGTTTCATTAAATGGGAATATAATTTAATTAATTAATTTTAATTTTGTTGTTATTTCTATGAGTAATATGTTGTGGAATGATAAATTCTCATATATAATTACATTTGCTATGTAGGAACTTTTGATTTTAATTAATCTTAGTGTAACTATTACTTTCTATAGGTCTAATTAAAAATACATCTAATTTGAAATAAATGTAATAAATACAGAGTATGTACATTTGTTAAATTGAAAGGCTTGATTTAGTTAATTATATTTATTATTTTTTATCAGTCTAATTAAAAATAAATTTGATATTTTTTATCAGTTTAATTAAAAATAAATCTAATTTAATTGTAATTATTATTAAGATATGTGTATTAAATGCGATAATTTTAATACACATTGTTGGTATTAAAATTTTATTTGGATAAATTACCATTTAATAGCTCAATTAAATTGACTATTAAATTAGGTCTCAAATTAAAGTCCATAATAAATTTGGGCTTTATTAAATAGGTCAATCCAAAATGAATTGCAAAATTTTTATTTATTTTAGAATTAGTTAAATGGGCCAAAATAAATAAAGCCCATTAAGTAATTAAGTCCATCTCAAGTGATATTCAAGTCTAAGGGGAGACTCAAGTTTCAAGTCATCAAACCCTAATTTGTGCCTATAAAAAGGGGTGCTGGGAGGCTTGCTAAGGAGAAAGAAATTCAAGCATAAAGCTCCCAAGTCCAAGCTCTAGCCCCGAAGAAGTGCTACAACTACAAAGGTTCTATATCTTCTTCAAAAGAAACCAAATTCTGAAGATCTTGATATCAAAATAAATACTTGATTTCAAGGAAGTTCGTGATTTCATCCGCCAACCTAGGAGGGAATTATGCATTTGATTCAAGAATAAGCATCAAGCCCTTGAATCAAATTCTAAGGAGAAGAATCAGATGATTAGTCTTCAATTACGAAGATATTTTCAGAGATTGTAACCACTTTTTATTTAAATCAAATATTTAATTTGTCCATATTTTTTCTTGTCTTGTAATTCTTTTTCTTGAGACATGAAATTTGTGTGAACAAATTTCTGGCACGCCAACTGGGACAATCTTTACCTCTCATCTCTTTCTCCTACACCAAAGTTCTAGTTTTCATTCCCAAACTCCCTATGGCGCCCAAGAAGAATCAAGTCACCATCATGAATCAAATGAAAGTCATGGATATTATTGCTGCGGTTAGTCAATCCTCTACTGGGGGCAAGATTGTAGACACTATTCCATCAGATGGCTCGAACTTAGTAAGTCCTATGGAGATCAAGTCTAAATCATCTCTTTTTGTCGCGTTACCTGTGATGGTAACTAAAACAACCACAGTGGATGAACAACTTGCTCAGATGGCTCAAGCCATAGCTAATCTTCATAAAATTATGGAAGACAAAAACCTCCAGATCACCCAATTGATGAACAAGCTGGAGCACTCAAATGTCGGAGAGTCTAGTCAGAAT
>JACGDI010003206.1:272736-293039 GCA_014898725.1 Jacaranda copaia
TCAAATGGAGTCTTCATGTTCTTTTAGCATATTCGTTCCCAATAAAATTTGATTAGTATTTGTTTAGCTTCAGTTTTTATAACTCAAGGACAAAATTCAAAAATCTCAACACGTGGAAGAGGCTGGGATAAAGCCTCAAATGTCTTCTTAGGTTTCTTGGGCATATTCTCCTCGACAAATAGCTTTTCTATAATGGAAATATGCAATATCATTTAGATACTTGTAGAAGGTTTCAACTTTACAAAAAAAAATAATTGATGCATTGTTACCAGAGGGATGGGAAGTAACATCTCCTCTGCATAAGCCAAAAGGATTGACTTCATTTATTGAGCCCATGCTACCCTCAGAAGCAATAGGAATATCTTTTTCAAGGTCTACAAGCTGAAAGGAAAATAAGGAAAACATAAGATGGGTGAAGAAGAATAGTAATGTAACCAAATAAAATTATGAGAATGATAATGAGTGTGTGTACATATTCTGCTAACTCCCATAAAGGCAATGAAGAACTTGGAGCATCTGCAAAAAATGTTGAATTCATACTAGTATTGCCTAAGTTAAGAACTTTCGATCTCTTTTCAAACTAGTATTGGTTGCTGGATTCATCGTTAGAGAGCAACAAAGCAGAAATCACTTCATTTCCTTCAGTTGGACTAACTATAGGGACAAATTTGGGAGTTGAGTCCACATGAAGAGCTTGCCATTTCTTAGAAGGCATTTCTACTGATTCCATGCCAACAATTAAGTCTCGATGAGATCGGGTAACTTCGACATACTCAGAACCTTGCCTCAAAGCCCTTTGGGATCCTTTAGGATTTATGTCTATAGGTTGATTGAATTTGAGAATGACTTTTGTGTTTTTTCCTGAATAAGCCTTCCAATGTTCAACCCACCAATCAGCATATTCCTTCATAACCAAAGGTGATGAGGAGGTACTGCTTGGTACAATTAGCTTGGAAGATGTGCCCAACAAAGTACAAGACTGCCAAAGTCGAACAAGTTCAACCAACTCACATTTAAGAATTTCCCTCTGTAGATGGCTGGGAATATCTTTACAAAAACCATGTTGTCGACTAAATCGATGAGAACTATAAGCTTCAACAATACATATTATTCCACTTCGGAATGTCAAGTAGCTAGACCGTAGAGCCACGAAAAGATCTTTGTAGGTATTGGATATGCCCGTATCATCCGTCACTGAGATTTACCCCTGTGCATGCAAGTTTTGAAGCTTTGAGGGATTAATGTTGTGGAACAATTCGCGTGCCTCAACAAGTTCAAAGTGTTTGGCCATATTCTCTCCTGCATATTTCACCATTAGAGCTCCAATTTATTCAAGTTTGGATGGAAAACGTGTTCAAAGATAGCGCCCAATCCAACTGTACACATAATGAATAGGAAAGATAGCGGTGGACTCGCTCAAACACCTAGAAGCAGATATCTCCCTCAAACCACGGTAAATGCTTGCCAATATAGGAACTGTTAGAGAGAAACAATCGCCACGTGCCATTTTACTTGAAACTTTGAAAACAGAAGCACATACCTTATCAACTTTGCGGTATGGTAAAGCAAAGCTGCATAACCAATATGAAAGGAAAGCAGCCAAATAAGCTTCATTCCTAATATCTTCTTCAATCTCGAGCATTAAAAAAGGCTCATCATACTCTTTGGTGCGTGATAATAGAGATACATTAATGTCCCCACAAGGATTGCAAGATAGCTTTGGCTTGACAAATCTCTTTCTGGATGATCTTGATGGCGGTTGTGCATATCTAGTCGAGCCTTTGAACCAAAACCCAATCCAGTCAGAAACAGATACACCATTGGAGTCCTTTAGAAGCACGTGGTATGCTGCGAATAGATACTTGCAACTTTGCAGCAAACATGATTGGCAAGCATTAGCAACAAGCAACTCCTTGGTAGATGGAACAACTTCATCATAGAAATCTCCACATATTAGCAATTCGCAAAGTCCACGAAGATCCCATAAAGAGATCGACAAATCTCCAATAGCAGTGTGCAGTGTGTTTGTAGAAGGGCACCACAATTTAAGGAATGCTTGGAGGACATTCTTGTTGCAAACGTACGTGAAAAAGGAGGTATGAACAGCTGCATAGATCTTGGATCGATGAAAGGTGTCTGTATGATGGCCCAACACATCCTTTGCCTATCCCCAATAGTCAGTGTGAAAAGATACCTCGCCAAACCTGGATGTTAGAATTCTCCACGAGCCTCTGTTGGTGCTAAGATGATGGTTTGGAAGTGAGAGTTCTACATGCATGGCTCCAATGTCATGAAGTGATGATTTTAACAGCAAGACCTTGGAACGAGCAGAAGCACCAGAATGTTAATCAATCGTCTCCTTGGTTATTACCACAGACCATTCAGCAACATGCATAGAGTGGTTCGATCGAACTTTGGAAGATTGAGCATCCACGATCACTTCATACACGCACAAAGTAGTACTTTTAGCTTTGGGGAAATCTTTGTCACCTCGAATCATGATACATGGCATTGGCTCATTACAATCCTTAATATTGATCTTCATGGCTTTGCTAAAATTTTAAATGTAAAACAAGTTATTTGATGAAGAAGAAACTTAAAGAAGCATTATTAGCAACACAATACTTTGCTCCAAAGAAAAAGAAATTGCATTAATATTCTGCCTTTCACAAACTTAAATTGGGAAAGGCAGTTTATTGCTGTGACGAAAAAGTAAAGCCACCGACTGTTGCTGAAGCCTTTTGAAACCTGCAGAGAATTCACAAAAAGGGAAAGAGGTATTAAGAATGCAATAGAGGTGCTTTCTCTAGGAAAAATTCACAAATAGGTGTTGTGCGAATGTGTCTAGAAGAAGGCTTCACAACACCATGACAAAGATAAAGCCAATTCAGCAATAAAAGACAAAGGATATCAACATACTTGAGAAAAGCCAAGTAATTTGGAAGCAAAGAGAACACACTGTTCTGTTGCTTTCGGCTATAGGAGGAAGATTAGGCATAGAATCCATTTTATAGAAAGTGCTTAAGCATGACAGATGGAATTTTTCCATCTCTTCAATTGCTTGATGAAGGAGCAGTATCCTAAGGGAAATTTCCAAGTTTTTTTTTCCCACACCAGATAAGGGAAATAATTGATTGTGAGTTTACGAAAAGCAGCAGCTGTGATTTTCTTCCCAATTAATCGACCCTCTGTAAACTAGAGAATTTGAAAGGATTGATACAAACTTTCCAAAACCATGAAGACCAAAGCAACATGGGAGTCAGGACCATGATTTTGAAAATAAAAGGAAGAAAATCAGCAAAAAAATAGAAAGAAAGAAATAGAAAACGACGGAACAAGCAACTGTCGTATGGCGTCAGGTTTGTTTCTATTTAGTTGCTGCAAAATAAAAAAGGAAAAGGAAAAGAAAAAGAAAAGGAATGGGGAAAAGACGAAATCCCGTAACGCCGGGGGATTTTGTGATGCTACTATACACCCGGTTGGTTTCTGTAATGCTACTGCAAATACGCTGGAATTGTAATTTCCGCTTTCAAATCAATTGAAGATTTTTGAAGCGGCCCATTCACATTTAAATAAATAAATAAATATATATATATATAAAGAATGGTAATTACTTCAAAACTCGTCTTCCTCGTACGCATTCGGCACATCATTTGTCAAATTTTGAAGTGCGAGTATTTGTTGGTATTAAAATTTTATTGGGATAAATTATTATTTAATAACTCAATTAAATTTACTATTAAAGTGGGTCTCAAATTAAAGTTCATAATAAATTTAGACTTTATTAAATGGGTCAATCCAAAATGAATTGCAAAATTTTTATTTATTTTGGAATTAGTTAAATGGGCCAAAATAAATAAAGCCCATTAATTAATTAAATCCATCTCAAGTGACATTCAAGCTTAAGGGGAGACTCAAGTTTCAAGTCATCAAACCCTAATTTGTACCTATAAAAAGGGGTGCTGGGAGGCTTGCTAAGGAGAAAGAAATTCAAGCATAAAGCTCCCAAGTCCGAGCTCTAGCCCCGAAGAAGTGCTACAACTACAAAAGTTCTATATCTTCTTCAAAAGAAACCAAATTTTGAAGATCTTGATATCAAAATTAATACTTGATTTCAAGGAAGTTCGTGATTTCATCCGCCAACCTAGGAGGGAATTACGCATCCGATTCAATAATAAGCATCAAACCCTTGAATCAAAATCCAAAGAGAAGAATCAAATGATTAGTCTTCAATTACGGAGATATTTCCAGATTTTGTAACCACTTTTTATTTAAATCAAATGTTGAATTTGTCCATATTTTTTCTTGTCTTGTAATTCTCTTTTTTCGGACACGAAATTTGTGTGAACACACATAATTACATTTGATGAATAAAATTTTTGGGCTAAATTAATTTTAATATAATTATTATCTTTTTATAAGTCTAATTCAAAATATATTTAACTTGTAATAGGTATAATAAATAGAATGTGTGTGTATATATATATATATATTTGACGTATATATGTTATTTAATGTGAAAGACTTAATTTAATTAATTATAATTATTATTTTCTATGAATCTAGCAATGCGATGTGCATACATACATTATTTAAGTTGAAAATTTTGATTAATTAATTATAATTATTATTTTCTAAGAGTATGATTCAAAATAAACTTAATTTTGGTTGTAATTACTATTAACCTATGTATATTAGATGTGATAATTTTATTATATAAAAATATTTTTGTGCCTACATAAAATGAAAGAAACCAAACTATAAATTCATATTTTTGTAGGAAACATAGATATAGATAGTATAGAAAGTGAAACATATTTATTTTTATAGATATAAAAGAGAAACAAACTAGCAGAAAAACAAATTAACAGAATTCCGAATTAGCTAAGATTCCTTAATCGCTGCTGCATTAGGTGTGATATACTGTACTGTACTGTACATCTGGCAAAGCAATGAATGTGTATTCTGCGACTGCATGCTCGTAGAACGTTTGACCCATTATTATGATTTTATCAACAGAGTTCAGATCTTCATATGTCCTCGCAAACATTTAATGAAAATAAAGTTCAGCTGATTTTATCCGTAATGGGATTTCTTTTCCTTTTTTGCCCTTTTCTTTGGGATTATCCATAAGAAGCCGAAGGGCATGGGCATGTTCATGTGATTTTAAATGACTAATTCTCTTAATCATTCATATTAAATACAAATAATTTTTAAAAAGTATTATTTTCTACCGCCAACTCCAACCGTATTACTTATATTCTATAATATAATTAAACAAAAATATATCAGTCCATATAACAAAGGGGAAAAAAATCATTATCTCCATTCATACTTTGGGATGAAGTAGAGAAATTTTAGAATAAAAGCGTGAACCATCTTATACTTGAATTAGAGAAATCACTTGTAAGATAAATTATTGTACAAATGGTCTAGCAAGAAAAAAATAACTACCCTTTTTACAGATATCTTAAATGAAAGTCTCATATTCGTAAACACACATCATCTTGGATTTACACAAATGACTGCGCTCCCAACTTAAAAACTTTGAACCTGCGGTCCAACAAAAAAACTCTATATAGGAGTATAAGTATTTTAAAATAAAGTCTCGTACTTGTAGCTGCATCCCACCTTAAATTTGAACCCAAGACCTCGCCGGTGAAGTAAATTATATCCTACATACAATCCAACCAACTAAGAACTTCAAACATGCTAATAAAAGTGTATGGACCATTGAGCCCCAACCTAGAGTAGCTGGATGGAAAAGTAAGCCCAATCTTTGCTTGGTGCAAGAATTTGAAACTTTACGAGGATCCTAATTCCAATTCTAAGAATTCAATTCCTTACTTCCGAATCCAGTAAAGTGAACTAATGCTTCCAGCGGTTTGTGTGCCCATCAACCATGTATGGCTCAAGAAATCCTATGAACTGCAGAGCACAATATTTGATTTACTTCGGATGTGAATCTCCAAGGTCTATCTTTGCCAGCGCGTAATACTCCAAAGGAACAAAGTTTAAGCCTTTGGCACACAAAAACATACCTTAGTTCCATCCCCAGACCACCTTGCGCCATAACCACCATCCGTCCTGACCTCAAAAACATTTCCATGTGGTCGGACGATATGCAAGTTCATCCAGCTACAGTGAGACAACAGACGGCTAATGACACCCACAGCGTGCCTATTTTTCTCAGAGTCTGCAGCCATAGGTTGAAAGTGAACAACCTCAAAAACATCAAAGAACCTATGCAAGGCATAAATGATGGCAACAAGACATTTCAATGATCCAGCAGATCCAGACAATAGCCCAAGGTAACCTATCAACTCAACAAGTTAAACGTTACATACAAACTCCAAATCATCCCCCCTATTGTAATAACTTAAGTTTATGGCAAAGCTAGTTGAACTAGTCAGCACATTGGCATTTACTTAGTAAAACATGGATAAACAGCCATATTTCTCGATTCAAGAAATATTGAGGAAATATTGCAGTGATGACGGGAAAAGAGATTCTGGATTTCATTTCTTTAACTTCAAACTATTTTTGTTTTTTGTTAATTATTCCAAATATGAAGTTTGTGTGTCCTATGACGAAATAAAACAGACACCATTAAGTAATGGTAAGGGTGTAAATCAAATTTTTTAAAATCTTAATCACTACCCCAGACACCACATTGCATGCATGGGCAGGGATAGTTGTTGCATTAGTTTTCTTTGATACGTAATATAATGCATGCAAGATTCCTAAACCAACCATAGTTTCACCCAAAAATCCTCAACCTTAACAATGACGTGCATAAGATGTTTTCTTTCTATTGGTGCCCTGGGCTATCAAGAAGCATGCAGCACAATCCCCTGAGCCAGAAGACAACCGTAAGAATTCAACAATCTTTACATGTAAATACAAGTCTCACTCTTCTTTCCTGGTTTTATACCTAGTTGGTTCATCTGTCAGCCACACTGAGTTCACACAATACATTTAATGGAACTGATCTTCAGTAACTAATGCTGATCAAAGCCACTCCCTCCCCTTTTTAAACCTTCTCATTTCTATCTCAAGCTCCTGCTTCAACTTTTGCATTATGCAACTTAGGTGGTTATTAATTATATTCACTTGTATTGACATGATACAACTTTGAAAGAGCCAAAATGAAAGGGAACTGACCACTTCCATGTAAGGCACCCCAGTATCCTTCACTGCTTCTATTGACATGCTTTGCTAGAGCCCTGGCACCAATTGTCAAGGTTGAACCTTTAACCTCGAGCCAAACAAGAGAAAATACATAAGCAGCCACAAAATGGTGCTGCATCATTTGTACCAATAATCGAAAGCATAACAGTTCAGACCACAAGAGGAAACAGATCGAGTATGGTATTAAGAAGTATTCCTGCAATTGTATCCCCCATAACATAAATAGATAGAGAAAAATGGTCCAAGCTGTTCAATATTTGGGTTTGGACCAAGATGGAAGGGCTCACAACTAAAAACAAATTGCAACTATCTAATGTACAATGCTGATTACAAAATACCAGATGGATTGAATTCCAAGAGAATCAACTTGTAGCCTTTTCAGTTCAGTTGGCTAAGGGCCCATTTGGTTTCATTTTCAAACCCCATTTTCACATTTTCTACTATTCCAAAAATTAAACGCGTTACTTTTTACACATTTTCACCCCGCATCATTTTCATTTTCATTTTCAAAACAAATTCTGCAATAACCTATATATATTCTCTCTCTATTCCATTATTTGTATCTCTCACCACCTTCAACTTATTAAAACCAACATAATCATTACTTTTCCAACAATCATTTTCAACTCATTTTCACTAACTAACTTTTCAAATTTTAGAAATGATGGAAATGGCAATTGCAAATGAAAATAAAACCAAATGAGCCCTAAGGTTTCCTCTAAAATTCAGAAAAACATCATCACAGAATGAAATATTATTTAAATACTTGTTCAAATTCCAGAAAAACCATCATGAGGCATCATCATACATCAGGATTATGAGGCGCCAAAAATGTTGAGAGCAGAGTTGATGTTAGGGGAGGAAGCAATCCTGGATTTGTTCCTACTGTCTCCACAAAGCCCAGAAGTTTCTGAACTCCACCATAGCTCAATCCCTACTAGAGCATGCAACCAAGGTTAAAATACAAATGGCCTTAAAGACATCTTGAGAAAACTGCTAGAGTTATGTATCATCTTATAAGCAAATCATGTAAAACAACCATAAATCAAGGATGCCTTGTATTAAACTTGGACACATGCTTCATATGCTGAAAGGTCACTAACATATTTTGTGACACATGCATTTTTTGTGTCTCATTGTGCTGATTGATCTGTGCTTATACAAGTGAGAGATCATCATCAAAAAGATGCTGCAAAAATTTTAAGCAGTGACTGCAACTTAGTGACTTTACCTAGACTGTTTCAACCAATGGGGAAAACAACTATTGACCATTTTTCCCATGGAACCCATAAGGGCAAATGTTACAGTCCACGTGATACAGAAAGTAGTACACAACATGATAATAGGACATCTGGTGGGCCCCCTGATGAAAAAGGACTATTGAAAATGAAGGGCATTTATAGTATAGGCTCTGAAAAGTGGAACTAAGAACTCAAGAATGGCTGCAAAGTCTCCAACCAAAATGCTTATATACATAAATCATGTAACTTAAAACATAGGGACAGTGAAGTAGTTTATGAATAATGAGAATTCATTAGAGAGGTTTTGGACTGTCAGCTCCTTATCTACGTGTGAGTCAACTTTCTATATTTATCCTAATTATAATTCTATTTGTCGGCACTAGTCATAGTTAGATCCTTAGCAACTTGATATTTCTGAATAACATGCCGTATGTTAAAGAGCCTTATAGCATCAAAGGTGAAGGTCACCATCAGTCCCTGATGATGACAGCTTGTGAACTATCATTAGGAGAAAGTACGGTTCCATGAACTTTACTTTGTCATCACAAAAAGAAAAAGGGAAACAAGTTCTAGTTTGTATACTAAACAAAAGAAGAAAGACTTCATGCTGCTGTTGAGGGGAGATAGCCACTGCTGAAGTTGCCAATCATGAAAGAATTTGAACCTTGATTTTATAAAGTAACATATTTAAACCAAATATGAGGGAGAAAATATATATCACGTACAAGGGGTCAGAAAACAAAGAGAATCAGGACATAGAAAGAAACAAGGAAATCTTCCCACATGGCTTTAAAACTACATAATGAAGTTGTCTAGATAGATTCCTAAAGCATAGCCACACAGTTCTACTTGCAGACATGAAGGAACAAAGATTGAATTCCTGAATTTGCGATATGTATCTTACTAGCTCGGAATTGCAACCAAAAGATACAAAAATGAAAAAGAACATGCAACCTCAGCTTATAAAGGAAAAAAGAAAATGGAATCTAAAGAAGAATATTGCAAGCCACTGAGAACACTCACTGAAAGTATGGAGGCAACGATAAGATATAGCTGAGAAGTTGCTATTTCAACTGATATAGCAAGAACACCATTTGACCTTTCCTTTTCTTCTGAGTAGAAACTTCTATAAACTTGGACACCTGCAAAAACCAGAACAAAAATCATAAATAATCTAGAAGGATGGTCTCAATCATTATATAATTCCATGTTTTCCATCAATCTCAGCTTTTGAATCATTTAGCTGGTCACCCAACAAGAAATTCATCGGAAATAACTGCTTAAGTAGTCATTGATTCCATGTAAACAAGCTTAACCATATTAGATAAGTTTTCAAACTTACTCATAGTAGGGGGAATCAGAAGCTGATTACCCCTTGCTCTGAAGCAGTAAAACAAATTTAAAAGCCATGGTATAATAGTCCATGGTTCAGACTAGAGGACCTGGGTACTGTAAATATTAGAAAAAGGATCTACTTATATATAACAGAAAAAGATGGAACGAGAGTTGAGGTATGGTTGCAATTAAGCTTATCAAGAGAAAAGGTTCAAGGAGCTTCAATATATGTGAGTCGTATGATTTCTTAACGTGGAATTCTCGGTTAATTAGTTAGAGGTTATAGGATTTTTATTTTTGGATATGTATAATAAAGAGATTCTGGTAATATACACTAGACCTCATCTTTATTTTGTTTCCTGATTTGAGGGAGGATTTTTCTCCAATTACTTATTTTAGATCCTAGGTTTGTGGTATGCAGCTGCATCCAATCCCTATAAATTGTAATGTTTCTTAGTCAATAAAATAAGAAGAATTCTCTCTAAATCTTCATGGTATCAAAGCCCACCTTCTTCCTTCTTCTTCCCATGACAAAATACGGCATGGCTACCCAAAGAGAAACCTCCTCATCTGAAGTAAATTCCAGCCCAGAACTGAAACAATCTGGAAGCAATCATGGAGGATCCGAACCATCTTCTCTCCTTATTACTAGCCACAAACTCAACAGGCACAATTACCTTCAATTGCAATCTGTGATGATGTATATTGTGGAAGAGGCAAGGATGATTACCTAACAGGTGAAGTTGTCACTCCCAACAAAGATGATCCCAGATTCAGAATCTGGAAGGCTGACAATCATATGGTGATGTCTTGCCTCATCAATTCAATGAACAATGACATAGGGGAAAGTTTTCTCCTTTATGGGACTGCAAAGGAAATATGGGAAGCTGCAAGGGAGACCTACTCAAGCACTGAAAACACTGCTGAATTATTTGAGATTGAATCCAACTTGCATGACTTATGCCAAGGAGAACTCACAGCAACCCAATATTTCAATCAACTTTCCCGTCTTTGGCAACAACTTGACATGTTTGAAGTCCACAACTAGAGGTGTTCTAAAGACTCAACATTATACTGTAGAATTGTTGAACAAAAGCACACATTCAAGTTTTTGCTTGGCCTAAACAAAGATCTTGACGAAGTTAGAGGAAGAGTCATGGGAATTAAGCCCCTTCCAAGTCCCCGTGAAGCAGGAAGAAGGTGATGATGGGGTCCCAAACATCTTTCCCAACTCAAGAAGGATCTGCTCTTGCTGTGCGTGGACATCATTTCAACAACCACAATGACAATTGACAAAGAAAAGGAAAGCCTTGGTGTGACCATTGTCGTAAGAATGGGCATCTTAGAGAAAATTGTTGGAAAATTCATGGTAAACCAACGGATTGGAAGCCTTCAAGACCTGCAAATGATTGGGGAAGCCATGCAATCTCATAGTCTCTACTAATGATCCTTATACTTCAAAGGAGACCTGCCCGTTCACCATAGAACAATTAGAAATGCTATAGAAATTGCTCAACCAGACCTCTACAACTCAGAACACCACCATTGCTGGAATAGGCACATTAGCTCAAAAAGGTAAATTTTCAAATGCCCTTATTGTCAAGAAACAACACTCAAGTGCATGGATCATTGACTCAAGAGGATCAGATCATATGACGGGAGATATTGAGTTGTTTCACGAGTACAATTCATCAAGAAAATTATATGGTTCGAATTGCTAACGGGTCTCTTTCTAGAGTTGAAAGAATGGGTTCAATCATCCTTTCAAAGGACTTAACTCTAAACTCTATTCTTTATGTTCCTCAATTGGATGGTAATTTGCTATCTATTAGTAAATTAACTCGTGATCTCAATTGTGTGACTAAATTTTTTCCAAACTCGTGTGAATTTCAGGAGTTGGATTCAGGGAGGATCATTGGCAATGCTAAGATGCGATCTGGACTATATTTGCTCAAAGATCATACTCCTTTTAGAAGACAAACTCAAAGTGCAAATTATGTGAGTCAGTCTTGTGTCAATAAAGATAGTGAGATTATGTTATGGCACTTTCGCCTTGGTCATCCAAATTTCATTTACCTTGAAAAGCTATATCCTTCTATGTTCGTCAATAAAAATCAAAGTCTTTTAGTTGTGAAATATGCCAATTAGCCAAACACACACGTGCCAATTATCCTAACTACCTATATAAACCATCTTACCCATTTGCCATGATTCATAGTGATGTGTGAGGCCCATCAAAAATAAAAAATTTGACAAGAGCATGACGGTTTATGTCATTCAATGATGATCACACAAGATTGACTTGGATATACTTGATGAAAGAAAAATCCGAAGTGGGTCAGATTTTCCAGAACTTCAACACCATGATACAAACCCAATTCCATACAAAAATTCAAGCCCTAAAAATAGACCATGCCAGAGAATATTTTAAGTCTGTCCTAGGAAAATACTTCCTAAGTCAAGGCATAGTCCACTTAAGCTCCTGTATTGATAACCCCCTAGCAAAATGGGGTTGCAGAGAGAAAAAATAGACACTTACTAGAAGTAGCCCAATCTCTTATGTTCTCCACTCATGTTCCAAAACACTTCTGGGGAGAAGCAGTTCTTACAGTAGCATATCTCATTAATCGAATGCCCTCTCGAATACTTAAATTTTAAATCCCGTGCCAAACTCTTCTTCAAATATTTCCACACACCAAACTTATTACAACCTTATATCCCAAAATATTTGGATGCACAGCCTTTGTTCATGTCCATAAACAACACCAAAGCAAGTTAGATCACAGATCTGTCAAATGTGTGTTTCTTGGATATTCTCCTAATCAAAAGGGATATTAGTGTTACTCTACCATCACCAAGAAAATATACAACTCCATGGATGTCACATTTTTTGAAAATTAGGTATATTACCCCAAACCTTCAATTCAAAGGGAGCACATGAGTGAATATCAATTTTGGGATGAAAATCATAACGGCGAATCAACCAAAGTCCCATCTCCATTATCATTATCATCATCACCACCACCATTATCATTGTCATATCCACCAAACACTATTCAAATTCCGGAAAAACCCGAGAGTCATCCTATCACAACTCAAACCCGTGTCCAACCAGAAAGCCATCCTTCTCCTGAAAACATCCTCAACACCACCTTTGCCCATAACATACCCAAATCTCCTCAATTTGCAAACAAAGAGTTACGTGTCTATACTAGGAGGACGAGGACTAAGAGACAAATAGTACATCCGATACCTCTCACTTTGGATCAAGACTCAGAACCAAGTTCAAATCTTGCTCAAATTCACTCAGGTAAGGAAATTCCTAGTCATGAGGACACAATGCATATTGGTAGTGATTTAGATATGCCAATTGCATTGAGAAAAGTGTCAAGTCTTGCATCAACCATCCTATCTACAATTTTGTGTCATATGAAAGGGCTATCTCCATCCTACCAGGTCTTTGTTTCTTCTCTTGATAATGTATAGGCACCTCGCTCCATCCAGGAAGTTCTCAATGATCCTGTGTGGAAAACGGCTGTGCATGAAGAAATTAGTGCACTGGAAAAGAATGGTACTTCGTTAATCTCTGACCTTCCAGATGGAAAGAAACTGGTTGGGTGTAAATGGATTTTCACTGTCAAACACAAAGCTAATGGGAGTATAAAGAGGTTAAAAGCTTGCCTCATTGCTAAGGGATTCACTTAGTCTTATGGGATAGATTACCAGGAAACTTTTGCCCCAATTGCCAAACTTAACACCATTAGAGTCCTTCTCTCAATTGCAGCTAACAAAGATTGGCCGCTACATCAATTGAATGTTAAAAATGCATTCTTGAATGGCAACCTAGAGGAACAAGTATATATGGAGATTCCACCAAGATTGGAAACTGAGTCCAACCGCAACAAGGTATGCAAGCTTAGGAAATCTTTGTATGGGTTGAAACAATCCCCTCGCGCATGGTTTGGCAAGTTTGCACACTCTGTAGTAGGACAAGGATATACTCAATGCTAGGCAGATCACACACTGTTTGTAAAGTTCTCCACTTAAAGGAAGATTGCAGTCCTGATAGTATATGTTGATGACATAATTCTAACAGGTGATTATAAGGATGAACTAGTAAGAATAAAGAAATTGTTAGCCAAGGAATTTAAAATTAAGGACCTCGGCTGTCTTAAATATTTTCTAGGTATGGAAGTGGCTTGCTCTAAGAAGGACATATTTGTATCGCAACATAAGTATGTTCTAGACTTACTAAAGGAGATAGGTATGCTAGGATGCAAACCAGTAGATACTCCCATGGATCCAACCAAGATTGGAACTACAGAAAATAGTGCACCAGTGGACAGGGGGAGATATCAGAGACTTGTTGGACATCTCATCTATTTGTCACACACTCGACCTAACATTGGGTTCCCTGTTAGTGTTGTGAGTCAATTCATGAACAACCCTAGAGAAGAACATTTGGAGGCAATAAACAAAATCTTGAGGTATCTTAAGATGACACTAGGCAAAGGACTATTATACAAAAAGAGTGACAACAGATAAATTGAACTATTCTCAGATGCTGATTGGGTAGGAGATGTGCTAGACAGATTTCAAGATACTGCACCTTTGTATGGGGATACTGCAACTTTGTATGGGGGAATCTTGTGACATGAAGGAGCAAAAAATAGCCTGTGGTTTCAGGAGTAGTGTAGAGGTAGAGTTTAAGGCTCTTACACTTGGCATCTGTGATGGAATGTGTATTCAGAGATTGCTTAATGAACTGAGAGTCACCACCAACAAGCCTATCAAGATGTTCTGTGACAACCAAGCAGCCATTAGCATCGCAAAGAATCCTGTGCACCATGATCGAACAAAACATATCGAGATAGATAGGCATTTCATCTTAGAAAAAATTGATAACTCAGTGGTGCAACTCATATATACACCAACCAAGTCTCAAACGGTAGATATCCTCACCAAAGCCCTTCCACGAATGACATTTGAAGAATTAAGAAGCAAGTTGTGTATGTACAACATCTACAACCCAGCTTGAGGGGGAGTGTAGAATTCTCAATTAATCAGTTAGAGGTTATAGAGTTTTTATTTTTGGATATGTACAGTAAAGAGATTCTAGTAATATACACCAGATCTCATCTTCATTTTGTTTCCTCATTTAATGGAGGATTTTTCTCTAATTACTTATTTTAGGTCCTAGGTTTGTGGTATGCAATTGCATCCAATCCCTATAAATTGTAATGTTTCTTAGTCAATAAAATAAGAAGAATTCTCTCTAAATCTTCACTTAATAAGTCCTATAGCAGAAAGTAAATAAGAACAATAAGTACAAGTTACAATGAGAAGCACAAACAAGGATATGGGATAAAAATATGGTTGAAAACAAACATGTAGACAAATTCTTCGAAAAATAAAATAAGAAGTGTTTGAAACAAACGAGTGATTGACTATGAAAATTAGTGCATTGGTGTTTGTGCTGTAAGTAAAAATTATTTGTGCTGCACCATTTACATAAAATTATTCCTCTCTTTGATGCTTAAATCTTTAAGAGCAAATGGAAAACGTGTAAATCTCACATGAATTGCCTCTCCTTGTCCCACTCCTAGCCTCCCTCCCAACCCAACCTAGCTTGACGTCTCTGTTCTATCTCTCTCTCACCAAGTCCCAACAAGCTATTGGGAATCCTTTGAGTCTCTATCAATCATATAAAATGAGTCAAAGTAAAGACAGAGTGGCAAGGTGGTGCATCACCTATTTATCATTGTTACATGAGGGCATAATCAAGATTGTTTGAGCTTGGCCAAAGGTTTTGAAACTTCCCTCGTAAGAAAACTAGTTGCTATTTCATTCCTCGACCCATCATAGACTTTATCTTGCTAGGTTATCATTCCAGTCTTAGAACCATATATGAAACTTTCATGTATCATAAAGTTTAAACCGAAGTCCACCGAAAGATTGTGCATAGCATTAATAGTTCTTCATCAAAAAAATATCCAATACTACTGTTACCTTCTTCAATGCTTTTCACTCCTGGAAGAACTTTTGCAAGACTCTCTGCTTTCAACATATCATAAAATGAAGCATATTGCCGGACATCCTGACAATGCTAGGGCTTTAGTACAGGAATCCTTGAGATCACATAAAGAAATTGTATGGCACATACTAGCACCTGAACTCGAAGCGTCAAGCATTTGTTCAAGAGAAGTAAATGTCCAGATTGGATTCTAGCACCCCAAACAAGACAGATGACACCAGAAGAGAGAAAAATAGAGAGGTTAAGAACAAACAATACAAATATTCATAACTAAAAGGATCGGTTTTTTAACTCCTAATTATCTAACAAAGGAAACTCTTGTTTCTATACTATGTTGTAAAATTGTAAAGATGACAAATGCTCAATATAATATGGGCATCCCTTGAACCAGAAATGTAAAGTTACACAGACTATTTTAAAAGACATAGTTTCGAAAAATTAAATTGTTTACAACCTTTTGTTCTCGCAATTATGTATCAAACTTAATGAATGCCTAATGTATAGAAACAAATGTGGTGGTGCTCACTTTAGTTTATTCTAATGGATACAATAAGTCATGCTAAAGCCTAATATTAGGTTGACCCATATCAGGGTTCATTAAGCCCATTAACTCAAAAACTTTCTAAAGAATAGGTCGATTAGAAAGGTTTGGACAAAATAATTATAGTAATAATAATTTTCCAGCTTCCCTGAAATGAGCTAGGAAATTTTATATAATATTCAGTTCATATAAATAGGATAAGTCATTCCAGAACAATTTTGAAATCAGGATTTTCTCATTCTGATATTTGGGAATAGAATCATGTCCATCTCCAAATATTTAGCTAGCGGAATTTATCATAAACTTTAGAGGTTCATAAGGATTAACATGATCATGTTTATAATGCTTTGATGTGTTTATTGTTTATTTCTTGTCTTGATGTTTTAGGTAAGACGCTTTGTCCATTGTGGTATTTTGGAATAGACACCATTGCATGCTTGGGAGTTTTCTCTTTAGTCTTTGGTGGCATAGCAATATTGATCATACCTTTTGTAGTCACCAACGGCACACCTTCCTTCAACTGTTTTGAGTCCTTCTGCATACAAGGAAAAAGTTGCCTAAGCAGACAGGAAATGTCTAAAGAAAGATCAATGGAAATCAATGATGATAATCCTTCCACATAATATAAAATAGAAAAATCCAAAATAAGGAATGAATACCATTGAGTTGAGAAAAGAAAGGCTCCTGAATGTGAATCTCAAAGTCCACTTCTTTCAACATCTATAAAAACACAACTTCAGCACTAACTAAAATCAAGAAGCTTTGCGGTCCCAAAAGAAATTATAATGCATAAATAGCATTTTCAGTCTTACCCTCAGAAAAGCAGAGCCCTTTTCCACAATTAGCTTAGTCCATTCTTTATCTTTCTTCTTTAAGGACCGGTCTTCATGCACTGGTATAAGTTCTTTATATGCTGTACACAAGGTTCCGGAATGTATAGACTGACAAAGAGATGATGCTAGGCGCTTGTATAAAGGATATGATGGAACTCCTGTAGAAACTTCTGATAAAAATGGCACTAAACCATTAGCAAGCGAGGTCTATGATATATGTAAACCATGATGCGGAACAGATGGAGCTCAACAGAGACCTAAGGAAAGAATTTGATTATCTTTGGAGAAAAAATGGATCAACCACATTCATATTTGCCCCTTCCCACAGCAACAATTTTGCAGTTGAATTTTCTCAAATTGCGAAATTTATCTCCGAAATTGCTAGCAGATTTTGTTCTTTTAGTTGTGTAAAATGTATAAATCTCAATAGTTGCTTATTTAAACAGCTAATATATATCCAACAAATCATGAAGATATCTAGGATACAAAGAAAATTGACAACAGAACATGTCAACTCTTGAAATTCCTGTTTACACAAATTTTTTGTAAGTTGTGATGGTTGTACACACAAACGTTGACATTTTGAAATGGTGAAGTCAAAAATTGCTCATCTTGCTTCATTCTGCTCACCTACTCTCTTCTTATCATGCTTTTAGATTCATTTACTAACATCTTTTTCTATATTAACATGTGATTTAGTTTTGTCTGTTCTGTTTCAGGAAATACAATATGTTTTTTGGGTGAGTATTAAATTGTTGGTATGTCTACCCTCTCTCCCCCCACCCCCAAAGCTGTTAAATCTTGGCTCCATACATCGATGTAACAATGAGTAAGAAGCATTTTCGCTATCATGCAAGCTGAAGAAATGATGTCAAATACTTACTACAAACATAAAAGTTACATGATAACACACATATACATATGTGTGCATGTATATCACAGAAAAACAACTAGAGTTCAAACAATAAACAAATAAATAGACAATAAACTTATGAAAAGGGAAAGTTTTTCATCACATTCAAACTTGAAAGGCAGCGGTGAAAATAGTCAAAGATAAATAGTTCAATTGAAGTCCTCAAGTTACAACTAGCAACGCAAAGAGTACAACTCCCGACGTAAAACTTGCAACTACAAAAAGATTATAAATTTGTGAAAAGGGCAGCCTGTTACCATTGTTAGCAGGAAGGGCATTGGAGGGCTTGTCTCTGAGGAGGTTGGCACAGTAACCATTGGAGAGGCCGGTGTGGAGTTTGCCTTGTGTGGAGGAAAGGAGTGTGAATTTCAGCAGCTCTTCTAAGCAGTCTTCCAATTGGACCGGTGAAACTCCCAGAGACGACGGCCGCTGCGGTGGTGGTGGCTCCATTTGTTGTGGCTTTGGCAGTTGACCGCGAACTGGTTCACTTTATACTTGGTTTTTGTAATTATATTGGGAAGTTTATACAAAATAATTCCTAATTTAGCTTGGTTGGTGATATATTCACGTAGGTTTGTGAATTAATAGAATTTGAATTGGATTATGTTATATCTAAATTCGAATTTAAAATAGTACACTTAATTTAAACTCGATTCAAAATTTATCAGATTTTTAGTTGATATAATCATATCTAAATCCAAATAAAAATCAAATATTCATCGAATATTCAAAAAAATTTAAATCCGAATACTTCAAAAATTATTATATATTTATTATTTTTCTCAAAATTTAGTAGAATCTAAATTCAAACAGTCATCTTTAAAAAAAATACACAACAGATTAATGAATAAATTTTCAATTCTAGTGATCATTTAAATGCAACAATAGAATTTAGCTCAATTATATTCATTTACCAAATATTACATTTTAAGTTCCATTGCTAATAATAATACTTATTTAATATTATAAATACATAATTATAAATAATTCTTAATCAATTAACTATAGACCCAAAATTCTATAAAAAGGAAATTCATTTTCATCAAATCGAGATTTGCATTGTATTCTTGCCATATCATGGCTTTCAGTTCCTACTCATTAGTCTTCCCACATCATTTTTTATTATAAAAATAGAAAAATAAGTAATATAATTATGGTGTAAATAAACTAAACAATCTAACAATTTATATGAAAAATGCATGACTTCTTTTATCCAAATATCTACTTTGGCATTATTATAGGACTATGTGTATATATATGTGTGTGTATAAAACCACATATGTATAATGCTAAATATATTAGGATTCAAATTATTAATTGACCGAATTGAGTTATATCCATATTCGCTCTCGAATTTTGAACTTTTTAATCGAATTATATATGTTGAATCTTTTATCGATTAAAGACCTTAAATAATCGGATCGAATTCAAATCAAATATAGATTAAAATTCGTTCCACTGACAGTCCTATATTTATGGATTGGGAAAATTTCAATGTAGGATGCTTGTAAATTTATTATGAATTTTTTTTTAAATTATAGTTAAAAAATATATAAATAGATAAAATATAAACATTACACACGCATAAGTTCTAAATTGTAAATTTAAGAGTTGGATGGGTTGTGTTTTCATTTTTTTTTTTTCCATTTTTATTATTTTAAAATGTGTTTTCATTTTATTATTATTTTGTATGTAGAAATAAAAATGTAATTGATTGTGAATTATGAAAATGTTGAAAAAGATACATTAAAAATAATATTTTAATATAATAGTATTAATTATTATTGTTTAATTGACTGTGGATCCCCATTTTCTTGAAAAGATAGAAAAAATAATTATTTAATAAGTTAATAGATGATGATGTGATGAAAAATTAATATTAAATTTTATTTGGATCCCATTGTCTTGGAACGATGGAAAAAAAATTAATATTTAATTAGTTGATAAATTTAATTATTTTTAAATTAATAGAAAATCATAGATATGAAAATGAAAATGGATGATATTTTCATTGAAAATAGTACGAACAATGACGTTTTTTTGTTTTCAAAATAGTGTAAAATGAAAAAGTAGTAGTCTAGAACATAATCAATCCAGCACTAAATGAATTGTAATTCATAATAAAATAAATATTTGAAGATCCAATTTCAAAACGAGCTTTCATGCCAGAACTATTTATGTAAAATTATCAATTAGGGATTTTTTTTTTTTTTTT
>JACGDI010003206.1:302528-313825 GCA_014898725.1 Jacaranda copaia
TCACATCCAACGAAAGGCTTCAAGCCATTTGGTCTATTCAATCGTCTCTCTGATCGATCGCCCTATTTGTTCAATGATAGTCGACTACAGTGCTCACTTCGGCGCTGACTCATATCCTTGCCACATTTAATATTTTGAAAAGTAGCATGCTTTGGCATTAATAGTATGTGCCACCTGATATAGTCTCTGCCACTAACTTTGCCTCCAATCTACCACCAACTTTGGCAGGGAGGTGCTTGCCCAGAGTATTGTTCTCCCTAAAAACTAGAAGATGATGCCACTTGTAATAATATCAAGATTGGAGATAACCAATAACCTCCAAGCAAAAATAAGAGCCCTCTACACTTGATAAAGGCATTTTAGACATATTACATACCAGAAAAAGGCTATAAATATCTCATTGCCAGCCACACTCCAGGTAATACCATATATATTATACATTTCTACTCTTCTGTTTGATTACCTTACCTTAACCAGAACTAACTTGCGCGTTAAAGTGTTTTCGCCAGGGGCACCTTGGCTAGTTTAACTTCTGTTGTTCGTTGCAGATCTCATACCACAAAGAATATTGCTATTGAATCGATCAACCTCTTTGGTCAAATCAGCCCAAACATCATCCAATTCACTATAAACAACTTTCAACCTCATCAAATATATATAGATAATTAGTCACAACAAAATAAGTGATGAAATGTAAATAGTCATTAGTGACATATATTAGATGATAATAATTTTTATTTAGTTAATAATGATATCTTTTAAGCATCAATAATTTTTGTTTTATCAACATAAAACTTAATAGTGTAATGAACTAGTAATTTAAGTTGTTATTGTTGATAATTAATGACATGTATATAATTTCAGTAAAATTATATCTATGATTTTTGAAAAAAATTTCATTTATCATAAAAGATATACTATGATTGCCAATAATGACAATTTAAATACCATTTTTACCACTATTAAACTTGTAAAATTATTATTATGACATAATAAGATTTTCTGTTACTTAATATATAAAAATATAATTAGTGTCAGCTTTCTAAATTTACTTACTATTTTGTTACTAATTTTTCTTTTTGCTATAGTGTTTCTTATGATCCATATTTGTTAAGATATTATGATCATTATGAGATTTTTTAATAACTTTATTTGCCAATTGGAAATTTTTATTTTGTTATTACTCAGTAGCTCCTTGGATTTTGTAAAATTCAAACAAACCTGGCTATGTCCTCTTTGCGTCAAACACATGTTGTTTTTATTCTTTTGTATTTTAATTTTCAAAAGCTTTATTATCATATTAAACACGTGTTGGAGCCGCGTCCGTTTCTGAAGAACAACCTTTGAGTGGAATTGAAGAAATACGAGTAGGTACTAAAAATTAACTGTTAATTGGTAATTAATTAAATTCGATTTTATTAAATTAATACATTTCAAATCAGGGGAAGTGAGAAATGAGCTAAGAAGTTCTGTCTCTCTTAGGCCTCTTTTTCCTACATGCCGCATAGTCCGAGAATGCGGTGAGAAGTTGCCGCTAGTGGGTCAGGATTTTCTTCCAGGAACAATGCCTGTGCCATGCTTGCGGGTGTTACTCGAGTCCCGTTGAACCTCCTGCAGTTCAGACGACACTGCATTAGAAGGTCAATTTGATCTAATAGGATATACTCAATCTTAATTTAGTTGAGGATTTCCCTACCCACATCAAACATATACAAACTCAACAATTATCTTATAAAAGTTTACTCACTTTCTAACTTTATCTCAACTTTTACCCTAATACCATGAAGTGGATAGTGGGTGGCACTATTGATTCAGAGTTCACGCCTTCAAATAGCAAATGGAGCCTAGTCTTAAAATTCACAACAAACAACTAAATTCATCAACATGTCCCAATAAAAGTCAATTTACGTTCAAATCAGTATTTATAGAGGATAATATAGAAAAAAAATATCGGGAACAGTATAATTTTCATTTATTGAAAAATCAAAATCAAATATATTTATAATAGTAGGTTTAACTTGAGTGGACCCTCATGAACGTAATTCTTTCTAGGCCCCATAAATAACAAATTTAATATTTGATGGGTAATTTATTTTACTTTTAGGCTAGTCCATTTATCTTGGCCCATATCATACTATCTAATCGTAGAAGATTTTTGCTGTGATAATTCAATAATCCTAATATTTTATTTGTAAATTAAGAATTTATATAATTATGAATTTTGGTATGATTCCTAAGAAGTAAATTCGATCTTAAAGTTCATGCGTGGATTTTCCCACCCACATCAAACATATAGAAACTCAAATGAACCCCATTAATGGTTCTACTTCATCATCAAAATTCAAGCATGTGTATGGAAAATGGCGATGATATATGAAATGTGGAAACAAATAACATGTACCATGTGTTTGAGAGCCATGTCCAATGAGTTCTTGGACATTAACCTCCCAAAGCCGGAGCTCTCATTCATGGAACCATTCAACTTAATTTTAGCATGTCTCTCTTCGGCAGTAGAAGCCCTGGAATTCTCATTCATTGATCCATTCAGTTTTATCTTTGCCTGTCTCTCTTCCGCACTGGAAATTTTTGCATTCATAAATCTTTCCACCATCCTACTCCCCGAAACCTGTCCTCGATTCTCAGTTGGTTGAGCTTTAGCAGCAGCTGCACTAGTTCCACTGGCTGCATTTCCGTCTGCCTCCACTTTCCGGCCCCTGGTCACACTTGGAGAGCAAGATTGTCTTCGGGTTTTCCAGTTTATGTCCTGTTTTTGTGGGGTCGACAGACTTTGATTCATTGGCCTTCCACGATTTGCTGATGCAGCCCTCTTCGTCGTTCTTAGATTAGGGGGCGTTTCATCTGAAAATCCAGGTATTGTTGGCCTTACAAAAGGTGATACACCTTTGGTTTTAGGCTTGGCATTTGAATTTGGTTCCATTCCAACACTTTTTGAAACGTTCGAAGCTAGAAAAGTTGGCTGGCTTTCTCTCTGTATGGTGGATTTAACTGCCTGTGCGAAAGCTGGTTTTGTTCTATCAAAAATGCTAGTGGTCGCCTGGTTTATCGCTGGTGCAGTTTTTATGTTTTTCTTGTCGATTATGGATGATATGCTTGGCCTCCTGTTTGGTGTTTTGTGTTGCTGAGGAAGTTTTGGCTTTGGAGTTGGAGATGTTGATCTGTTTGTGCCAGTTTTTGTACTGTCTGGTTTGCCTGCAAACTGTTTGATCATTCAATATACTTTCTTTACTTGCATATATTTCCTGTCTAATTATGGAAGGAACTCACTATCAAGATGATTAAATGGTTTCCGGAACTGAAATTGTCAATCCCATTTTAGGATCATACAAAAGAATTTGAAGAAAAACTCACTCGTGAAAGAGGCTGGATGATTGGGATCTCCCTCTGAATGACAAGCTCTTGGCCATTTGTTTCCATCTCAAGGGATGGAAATAGAGGCGTGGCCGGCGGTGTTTTTAGCCTTCAAGAAAGTTATAGAGAAAAAGAAAATAAAGAGAATAGTTAACTAAAACATTCACCTGTTGCATATCAGAATTAAACTGCTGAAAAAACCACCTCTTCATTACCAGTTATAGTCATTTTTCCCACTGTCAGCAAGAAACTCAAGCCCTGTCCCTTTTCTTCCTCCTGACTCCATTCTGTAGAGCCCATAGTTACCTGCGCTCCACCAACATTATCATAAGAATAAAAGTTCGACTCTTTATCAATCCTACAAATTCACCCCTTAGATTTTGATGTGAAGATTTCATGTACGGTTTTGTAATAGCGACGCAGACAGTCTATCATGATTATGCAAGTAATGAAATGCTAAGTAACACACACACACACGGGCATGCGTGTGTTCTGGCCAAGAGTAGGCAACATATCACAGTAAGTTAAAAATTGAAAAGAGCTAGCTAGAACACACCATTTGGTTCAAATTCATCAGAAACAGGCTGAAGAAGGCTGGCAACTTGATCTTTCCCACGTTTTTGAAGATCCCTGAAGAAGGAGAGCTCTTCATCTCTGTCCTTGAAGCAGTTAGAAACGGGGCGAAAACCTACGTCTCTTCTGTTCATCATCACTTATTCCATAGCTCTCGTGCTTTCCTTTGTCTTTAATATATTCTCTTATCTCTTCTTTGTTGGAATACTTATAGGATGTCGATCGGAGCAAACTACGCGAGCTGATTTGTCCTTGTTGGGCAAATGAGTATGATAATACTACACAAAATATGTTAAAACCAAGTAGGCAAATAATCTAACAAGGCACATACAGCAGGCTGAATCAATTGTAGCAAACAGATGAGGGAATATTTTTTATTAGGTAGATATGCGACAAAAGTCAGAAGATTTTTGTATGAGCACATTTGGCACCTTTGTGGGAATTGCAGCCTGCAGGCCATCAATCCTTGGAAGAATATGTCAACAAAGGCTCAATATGTCTTAGCCCATGGATGAGTCCTTTGCGGGTTTGCCAAAAGCTAAATTCAGGTTTCAACCCGCCAGAGTTGTTTTTATGGGTCTAATGCCTATCCCGATGGAGTCTCGTCAATCGAGACCCGCTGGACGAGACTTGCTAAAATTCACTTTATTTTATTAACCAAAAAATTGACATCATCACGACTTTCAAAACGTGAGAAACTAATGTTTCTAACAAAGAATTGGTTATTTATAAATTTATATGTGAATATTTTGGTCTTTAAAATTTATAAATTTCAAGTGTTTTGTTACTCTGATAAATATTGAATAAATTAAGCTATTTATTAATGCAGTATTATTATTTTTATTAGAGTACATATACTTTTATTTATTTATATATGCATATGAATCTAGAACTCACTTAGGTTTGGACCAAAACCTCATGTTTATAGAATATTATTATAAAGCATCATGTAATGTGCATATTTCTCCCTCTCGTTCTCTCTCTGTATGTGTGTGTATATACACATTAGCAATCATAAGCACACACAAAATTAAGCTTTGGTTTACTTAGAATTAAAAAAGTGTAATAAGTTAAATAGTGGAGTAAAGTTATTGTTAAGTCAAATGTTTGATATGATAAAAAAGAATATAGAGGATTGCACTTTTATAATATAAATTTTTTATTTGTGAAATTTTTGTGAAAAATACACTTGTAATCTTATTAAATCGTAATTTCTAAATTATAATTTGAAGAATAAACTTAAAAATTAATAAAATTAGCATCCAAACTACTTTTTTTATGTTGGATGCTTTATTTTATCTTTCAAACTGCATTGTTTATTTTTGTTGTTGCAATAATTAAATAGCAAACTACGTAAAAAGTACTAAAAAATAGTTTCTATTTTTAATCACAAAACAATTTTTTCTTTTATAATCATGTATACACACACATCATATAAATAAATATATAATAAATGAAACTTACATATATAATATTGTAGCATATGTGTGTGGGTTGGGTGTGGGTTCAAAAGTTAGAACCTAAGTCTCCTCCCTTGACCTATTTATAATTTGAATTCTTGCCCCAAGCGAGGTGAATTGGGACCAATTGCCATCCATGGTATATTAGCGTTGGGCCTAATACCATCAACCAACAAATTAAGTTGTACTTTATAACGCATGGATATGGACATGTGATGCAGGGATAATTTATACTTATATTAAGAAATTTTCATTTGAATTTATGAATAATTATTCATATTGAGGAGCGTTCACTTGATCCGTCAAACAATTTATATTCATATAAAGGAGTTTTCATTTATATTTGTGAGATAATTTATACTTATGAAGGAGTTTTCATTTGAAATTTGTACATAATTTATATTTATATCATAGAGTCTTCATATAGATTTATAGTTAGTTTATACTCATATCAAGGAATCCTCATTTAAATTTTGTAGACGACTCACTTGAACATGTTGAGAGTTATACTTATATGAAGGAGTGTTATCGATAGTATACACTCTTATCAAGGAATACTTTAGTAAACTTCAATTTAAAAAATTTAAATAGTTTATAGTCATATCTAAGGGCAATATTGATAGTTTAAACTCGTACCAAGGAGTACTTGAAATTTGAATATGAAAGTTAATTGCCCCGACATTTTCATTATTGATGTGGTAAATTAAGTTCCTAAAGATAAAAAGTAAAAATGGATTAAAAAGGCCTAATCAATTAAATAATAAATTAATAAATTAAAACACCAAAGAGTTCTGTTGACTAAGCCTGCTAAGAAAAGCATATAGATCTAGTGAATTGGTGCCCATTAAGAAAAAAGAAGCACTACAAATGCTAGGCCCCAAAGTCGAAATGGACACTAAAAATTCATTTGTAAAAAGTCAAGATTTGAGAATTCTCTATACCATGTTCCAAAAAAAGAGAACTTTGAACTTTGTTGAATTTAAAAAAAGATGCTAGTTCTATTTTCGAACAACATCATCTTAGTGCCTTCTATAGGAACTTTTACCAAAGAAGAAGAAACATAGAGAATGGATGAAATCTAGAACTCGAGATTCCAACAACCAACCAGCCCCGAGGTTTAAAACATGGAGAGCCACCGGTCTGAGGCATACTCACATCCAACGCTAAAGCTTGCCCTAAAAGTACATTTGACACCATAAGAGACACCGCCATAACAGGCATCACCTTTTGGGGAACCAATTCTACAAATGACTCAAGAGGCATTGAAAACATATTTGAGAACACCTCTGCTCACGCTGTGAACATGCTGAGTGGCAAGCTATGAATATGCTGAAGAATACTTACTGCTCCTAGAAGTAGTTGCATTCCTTTCATTGAAGTTAGGGGGCTTCGTTATCTGTGGAGAGGACAGAGCAAAGGACCAACTTAGAGCAAGACACTGCTCCTCCACTCTTACTTCAACAGGTGGACAAGCACTTGTTCCTTTAGGCAAACTATTCTTAGAGACCACCTATTGCAACCAAAGTTCAAACTTACTCATTGGTGTCTTGCCAATTAAGAAGAGCAACGAGCTAATACCTTCCCTTAGTAGTTGCTCTCTAGATGAAGTCCTTTTTACATAGCTATCTTGGTGGAGGCACTTTTTCCTGGAGTGAGATAGCCAACTTGTGGAAGTTTAATAACATGTGGACCACAAGAACACATGGACAACTCCCAAGTAAGGATGGATCTATACACTCTGGGTGAACTACATACTGTAAGGTATTCCATACCATGCTCACCAAATGTGCTTTGACTTGGTTAATTGGATGCCTATTGGATCCATCATAGGTTGGGAACAACTAGAGCCAACACTTTCTTTATATCTTCTCCATCAAATGTAGGTACCCCAAGAGGGCAACATATGTATCATCACTAAGAATGATGGAGAGTCCTTGAGAGGCCATTTGAATCATTTCATCCAGGTGATACAAGAGATCCCTAGCATCAACCAATTGCTCCAGCCCAACATCATCTAGTAGAACTTGAAATAATAGAAGTTTTTGGAATCTATAGTGGCAAAGCCCCATGCTACTCTAGAAGAGCTTTTAATTCACATGGTGAAATACATTAGGATCAAGAAAGCTATGATTCCTTAAGATGCTGGCAAATGTAAGACTTGTGGTGAAAGGAGTAACAATAATAACAAGAAGCTAGGAGACAATAGGTATAGTCTTTTATGAACTTTCACCGCCTACAATCCACTCATAGCCTGTATAGCTGAGATCTTAGCTATGACATATAGTAGAGCTTTATCCTATATCTCCTTTAAAAGACGATGGATCACCTAAAGAAGTAAAAGTTCAACAAGTAATGTTGCTTTTGTCCCAATTGTCAACACACCAATGAAGAGTATAGGTTTCTAAAGGATCAAATTGAGGGGTTGATTTAAAGAGGGCACCATAAGGAGTATGTGACATAGAGGTAAATAATCCTAAAAAGGGTCTAAGAGTTGAAGAAAGTGAGAATCTCCAATGGTGACCAAATGTTCGCCTAAAGCCCAAGGACCAGCAACTTCAAAATGATCCAAAGAACTACCAACGACCTGTATTAGCTCGGTGATTTTAAGAGGACTAGCTATAGGATATTTCTCAAATGTAAGAAAGGCATTGGTGCTAGCAATAAGACATATGTCGGCTCATTTAGTAGATCTCTTACTATGCATTTATGAAGTGTATTCTCCAATACCCAGCATTACCTTTGGAAAAGAAGACAGAGAACCTACACAAGGAAAGCATAATGATGCCTTGGTGATCTCTGCATCCCTTGCTAACTGTTGGGTGAAGAAGATACTGATGGATAGTGACAACTTGGCTGATATACTCTTTCATAATGCATTTCTCCAGCTTAGAGTAGATAACACCCAGTTGAAAAAGATGAGCACTTGTTTAATGGGGTTTACTAGTAAAACTGTAGAAGCACTGTGAGCAATCCCCTTACCTCTTTCTCTCTTTGCATTCACCATAGGTAAGTTACAAAGATGGTGAATTTTTCAGTGGTTAAGACCCTGTTAGCCTATAACATCATCTTGGGTAGGGGTGGGCAATAGGTTTGGGTATGGGGGTACCCAACCCGACCTGACCCCATCAGGTTTTTTCTGTTCGGGTCAGGTATTTTTAACCTCCATACCCGTTTGGGTAATTAAGGGGGTACCCAAAATTTTGAGAGTCTTGTATCAGATATTGGATTAGGTTACCCGATACTCGATTGGATACCCTCATTTAATTTAAAAATAATAATAAATTTTTAATTAAGTATTTGGGTCATTATTTTGAGTTTTATATTTAAATATGAATTTTGGCTCACTTTATTACCCCAATTCCCAAAACCCAAATTAAATTGGAGAAGGAATTTAGTAGCCCATTAGGCCATTACCCAATAGTCCAATACTATAATACCTATTAGGCCATTACCAATTTATCATTAGTCCATTACTCCATTAAGGGATTATTTTCTTTGAAACCTTTGTTGGTTTTATTTTGGAATTTGTTTAAATATTTAGATTTACTAAAGCTTTTGTGAGTTGTAACTTATGAGTTGTGATGAAATATTATTGTGAATTATGATATTGTGAAAATGTGATATTGACAAAACATTATTGCCAATATATGATTGCAATTCTAAAGCTTGTTAAAGAAAAAACAGAAAAGCATGGAGTCAAAAGACTCATTTCTTTGTATGTGACTATGTGTTATTATATTTCATGGGATATAAAGAAATTGGAGTATTTGAATTACTTGCTTCTTATATGTGTATTGCCGTATTGGCCTATTGGGCAATAGGTTAATTTAGATGAGTTTTTGGACAAACAAAAGATCGTAGGATTGTGAAATAGAAATTGATCATTTTTATGTTCTTTTTAAAAGTTATTAATGATCATGTTTAAATTTATTATTGGACGTAAAATATCAAACTTCACAAAAATATTATAGAGAATATTTTTTAAAATAAAAAAGCATGTTAAAGATAAGAAACAAAAAAAATAAAAAATAAAAAGAAAAGGAACAATTTATTAAACGGGGCAAAATTCTAATTCTTACATTATAATATAAGATTTTATAATACCATATTAGACATTAATTTTTATATTTAAGTTGTAAAATTATATATTAGTTGGTATTTAGAATTTATGAATAATGAAATGTAGTACTATTAATTGGTTCACGATAAAAATAAATAATAAATTAATAAAATTTTAATTTATATTTATTAAAAATATATAAAAAAATTCAATTGGGTTTTGGGGTACCCGACCTTAAGAGGGTACCTGATGGGGGTACCCCCATCAAATGGAGGTCGAGACTTGGGTATCAGAAAATGATACCTAAGCCTTTGAGTGCTCGTACCCCAAGGGGGGTACCCAATCCCTACCCACCCCTAATCTTGGGGAGGCTTGCATTGAACTTATTTTAAGTAGTTGTATTGTGCCACATGGAGGTGAAATTCTCTACATCAAATCAAATATCATAATCTGATAAGCTTTGCAAAGCTCATCTTGAATACCATAAACCTCTTTGAATTTGGTTAGGAGAATAATGCCGGTTCAAGGGTTTTGCACTATAATCTCAAAGCAAATCTCATAATTTAATGAGTTATGTGAAAAACAACATGGTGTATATCTTGAACGTCATAAATCTCCTTAAATTTGGTTAAAGGAATGAACTTCCTTCAAAAGGCTCTTAGAATTTGTTGTGAGTTGTTATTGTGTTAGGTTTCTTGAGATGAGGGGCAAGCCTTTTCACAATTATTTGATAAAAATAACACAATTTGATAAACCCTTCATGATTTAATTGGTATTTATTTTCTTAATCACAAGATGCGATTTGGATTACTAAAAACCTCTATTTTCTTCCTTGTTTGGCAAGATGTGATTTAATTACCTCATTCACTTGAATTTCATATATGACAGTAGTTGATTTGTCTATCGAATTAATATTTTGTTGAATTTTGAAATTCAATTTGAAAAGTTTTAAATAAAAATAAAAATTGATGAATTAGATGGCAAAATTTTCATGTCTACAATGTTATATCAATTAAATTGATAGTTGGGTAGAATATGTTTAATTTATTATATCTCCCATTATCTTCTTTATATTTTTGACCAATCAAATTTTAATGAAAAAATATTATTTTATTTTTTAATTATGAACTAATTAATAAGTTTTAATTAATTTTAAGTTATAAGATATTTTAAATTTTAAAATAATAGTTACAAATATGAGAATGGAAATTAAGTGGAAAAAAATTATATATTGAAATTCTGTAGTGTAAAAAAGTAGCTTTTAAAATACAATCAATTTAAGCCTAAAAATCTTTAATTTTCAACTAGAAATGGTTGAATTTTACTTTTTAAAAGTATAAAGGATGATCAATTTATTTTTCTTAAATTGGTTTGAAAATTATGTTTGACTTATTTAAAATCCTTTAGTAATAAGTAAATATCATGTTTATTTAGCATATTTATTCTAAGGTTAATTAGAAAAAAATCCCTAATCCTACTTTTATTTTAGTTTTCAGTCCCCATTTGAATTTTTGCACACTAAACTCCCTACTTTTTCACAAAAATTAGGAATTACTCTCCATATCTCTTAGAAAGACCTATATACCCTTGTATTTGAAAAAAATAACAAAAATACTTGAGAAACACGTTTCTGTAATCAAGAACAACGATTTCCTCTTTTTTTCCTACTTGAAACAACTTCTCGAGTGTGAAACAAAAGGGCGTGAAATCATTCTTCCTCTGCCATTGACGAGAGAACAAGAGAAGAAGAAGTGAAAAGAAAATAGAAAAATGAAAGTCACCAAAATTTCTGCCATTTTTCTATGACTATGAAAAGAAAAAAATATGCAAAAAGA